>BQKZ01000138.1:149295-237782 GCA_036244855.1 Temnopleurus reevesii | reverse complement strand
TATATATATATATATATATATATATATATATATATATATATATAATAAAGAGAAATGTTTTATTTTGTAGAGAGCCACCCATACAATGAGTATTGAGATGGTGCCAATGATGACGTTCAACGCTCATGATGAAGAATTTGATGACGACAGTGATCAGTGCTGGCTAATACTTACTAAATATGATGGCGAAGACGATGGTGACGAAAAAGTCCAGGCTGATGAATACAAAGTGCCATCATCTCATACGCGACTGCGACCTTGACAAGGATTCTAGACTAAGCATCTGATTATGAAGCATCTCACATCCCGTGGTCGTCGTCGCCTTGCTCGCCGCAGTCGAGTTGGAGGATGACCAGGATTCTGATGATCTCTCTACCCTTATTCTTGTGATGAACATGATGAAGGCCCAAGAGAGCGGAATTCTCCGTCAATCGCATATTGATGAACTGGTCACGTTGGTTTCCTCTAGGCACTGCGAGTATGTTAATCTTAATTTCTTTTCCCTTTTCTTGAAAATGCATGACAGTAATCATGGTAATGCAGATATTTGGGATAGGCAAACACCAACGAAGATTCAATATATCAATAAGAGTATATACTTTGCATTTGAACTTATCATTAAACATGTAAGTCTTAATTAGAGATTGACTTTTTGTTATTAGAAGCCGGTATGCTATCATATCAATAGCAGAAGGCGTTTATTGAACAGCGAGTAACCTCTCTTCAAAATGTGAATATATTTGAGAACCCGGACTATCTGCGCGAAACGTTTTGATAGGCATATTTTGTTTTCGTTTTCAAAAAGTCGAATAGACATTGGTAATTCTTGTACTATATTTTGATCACAGATTAAAGTTATACCCAATTCTTTATATACTCGTACTATATTTCGTTTTTCTTGTATACGTAATGCACTGAAAAAAATCTGCGTTATTATTCATATTTTGTCAATCAATATGAGTTTTTCTTAATAATGTACTATTGGTTAAATATGTGATGCTCCTACATTAATGTATACAAGACATGTTTTTATAATTTCATATCATTGGAAATGTTCTTTTCTTCTTCAGATAAAATGTCGATTTTTAAAGATATTTATTTAAAGTAAAAGATATTTCATATTCAATTTGAGAAAATGCAAATTAGCATAAAATTTATATTGCCATTTTATACAAAACACTTTTGGTCGCGATTAAAAAAGTGTATTTTTTCAATTAAAATCTATATTCATTACTTACTTCACTCACAGAAGAAAATTACTTCCTATGTGGTATTTACAAAAATATGATTGTTAACTAGTCATAACTCAAGAATATTTATCAGTTGCCATTAACTTTTAATATGTTGACGAATTCTTATGAGATTTTAGATTGTCGAAAATTGAACCTCGTTTGTTTCTTTCCGAAATGAATGCATACTTATTAAAATGCTGTGATGGGGAAGGGAAATAATACTTTTTCATTTCACTTTCATTCTGCATACCTTATGTCAATAGATTCGGCAACTCTTTCAATTTTGATCATCTACTCTCTCTCCTTCATCTCCCCAGCCATATACCAAACTTTGGCTTATTTCTTATGTGGCACAGGTGAACAATACCCCGTCGCCGCGTTATTGACACGGTAAATGGGTAAGTAATGATACAGCTTTAGTGACATTGTAACTAAATACTTACAGTAAGAAAATCATCTGGCCCTTCCTGGCTCTGCTAGTGTACACATGTGGCTTTGGAAGGTAGAGAGAAAGAGCATTTGCCACAAAGGACTATGCACGATGAGGCATGTGGCCCTACATATCCAACACGCCATTATGGCACGTAGCTTCGCTATGATAATTGTAGGTGACTAATATTCAGCAAACGATTTATAAGTAGACTTTTCTTGCAGTAAATGAAAGTGGAATATAATCATTACATTTAGTTAAACGTATAAAGAGTACGTATAAAGAGTTAAATGATAAAGAGTAGGCTAAATGAATCGAGCGTTGTGCAAAAAAAAATCCCCGAGCAAATGAAGTTCTAATTTCCATTATTTTAATGTATTTATACATGATGTGTGTATTTCATTTGAAAGGAAATATTATTGGAGAGAATGTCGGTTTATGATAAACACTTCCTTTCCAAAGGAAATATATCATATTATATTTTAATAAGTATACATGTAGATTCACTTCAATTGATCCTCGCTAAGAAAACCGCAAGAGAGTCAAAATAAAGAAATAAATCAAAATCTGAATTTTCAAATAGCATCTTTGAAATTAGCCAGAATGTAAGTAATGAGTTACTGTGGGCATACATAACATGCATGGATTTCAAATGGTAGTTTTAGAATTAGCACGTTTTGTTTCAAGAATACATTGAAATATATACACCATCTATCAATACAGATCATTGTCTCAGAATCAAAAGCTATGAATGCTTCAACATAATAGTCATTTGTCTAAATTGTGTTGATTCTAAAACATGCTTTGATGAAAAGAAAAGAAATTAAAATAACCACATTCGGTGTATGAGAGGGCTGAATTATATTTGCATGACGTTATATTTGCGGAAATACTAGACAAAATCTATTAAGTACACTGGTATACCAAATACTTGTAAACATATTTATACATTTATTTTTATTCTCCATTTTCGTTTTGTTTTATTGAATGACTTGCATAACTTTTGTTTTAATAATAATGCTATGTACTTTAATTGTTATCATTATAATTATTATTATCATCATTATTATTATTATTAATATTACTATTATTATTATTATTGTTATTATTATTATCATCATCATCACTTTTATTGTAATCCTTATTATTATTATTATTATTATTATTATCATTATTATCATTATTATTATTATTATTATTACTATTACTTTTATTATTATCATCATTACTTGTGGAAAGCATGCGTTTTGCGTGCGTGTGTAACTGTGCGAGAGAAAAAAAGAAGAGTGGAAATGGATGGGAGTTGAACTACATATCGAACCACATGGGATGATAATATCGTGAACTGAATATCATTTCTATGTCCGTTGCAAGTTTTATGGATTTTAGGTGACACGACATGAATGATATAGTCACCCTGGTCACGTCTGATGAATGAACTACACACCATCTACATTATTTTCCTTTCATATTCAAAATATTTCATGTGGTCAGATATGCTCTTATTGATGAATTTGAGCGTAAATAAATTAATAATAAGAACAAGTGCTGATTTTTCTAATTTTACCATAATGATATACCGATGACAATCATTGCAGAATGCTAAATTGCTCCAAATTGCCTGACTTTTGAAATGTTCTGTCAATGTCTTAAATTGGGAGAAAAAATGCCTCTCCTCACATAACATAACTAAAAGAAAATTGAAAATATTCATTACTCCATATTTAGACATTTAATTCATGTTTCATTAATGCATATAGAAAGTAACATTTAGCTAATTCTGTGTAAATGTATAATATACCATTTGAATTTGTACCTTTCTTATTATATATGGTTAAAAACGTATATGTAATGTAGAGCGTCAATGTTGATAGATGGATATTATAGACGGAGAAAAAATGGCAGGTATAAAACGTAACTCAGCTCCATCATGTCCATCGATTGGTATACCGTAATATATTATATGCATTGAGATACTTTTTCACAGCATGACTGATACATAATGTATTTACAATCGAATATTAACCTCATCCCACAACACATTTATTTCTATCAATATTTGTTTTGATAAAAAAAAATCTGTTCAAATGTTTCATTAATTAACAGATATCACAAAAAGAATGTTGCACACAGTTTTGCTAAATGTGACATAAAACACACACACTGTAAGAAAAAAAGATAAATAATAAAACTCTAATTGCATCATTGTATCCAGAATATTCTTGTAGAATTACACAATTTGACACATATTACATAAACCGTCAATTGAAACACTTGGCAGTTACCATTGTAATTAATTTTTTCATGCAACCATAGGAGTACACGTTTGTTTTTTAGTGTATCACTGTAATGTCCTGGTAAATTATTTCAAGTTCAATAATCTCCGGTCTGTATTTTTCAAACAAATTCTGGGAACTTTGCTACCATTAGATATGTCGTAATTCTGCCGATTTTGTTTTCAACGGTGTTGTTATTCTCTAAAATGTTTGTGGTTCTAAAATATTTGCTGATCATTTGAAACAAAATGTAATATCAACTTGAATAAAAACTAAGAGCGTAACCTTTAATCCCTGTCATATTATATGTGAGTAGAAATCCGAGGAGAACGACTAGCACGTCGCAAACTCAGATTTCGGCTTCCAAGACACCTGGGTTTATGATAGATATTTGATATGTCTGAGTATATAGACTGAAACAAAAGGTGTTGCCATTCAACCGTTCACTGAGGAAACATAACCCTTCATCCAGGTGGATAGAATCAACTTTAACATCTACAATTCTCTTCAAACTTTAATGCAGTATGTTTATGCATAGCATAGTACTATTCAAAATGTTTAAATTTGTATTGCACGAATGGTGATTTTTTCATATACCCACATATGAATGTTGATGTTGGTTCTGAAAATACATGTTCCGTAATAACTGCTAGGTTTAATATCCTTGTCTACTTGAAATCGTAAAGTATTTGAGTAAAATGCTGGTATCTAACCAAGGTCTTCCGATCCTTTCCTGAAACATGACACCACTTATTCTGTTTAGTAGGTAGGACCAGCATGTAAAAGATGCTGTAAAATGACCAAATATACTGGGCGGGTTTATATTATATATGATCATCGTGTTCAAATGGGTTGTAAACAGCTTGTAACAATGATATCTTATCATTAGGAAGACATATAATATGGTTGATCACATATCAATGGTAATATATATTTTTATTTGCAATGATTAGCATATTTCTATTTCTGTTGGGCCACTGTAATCAAGATATGACCTACAAAAAAACGTAGCATTGTTTTAATAGACTAATGTATACAATTATATAAAGTTATAACATGCGACACTTTAATTCGCTTTTTATAATAAAATTAATTCAAATCATGATGAAATTTGTCTATAAAAAGACAGCTTTCGTCGATGCTCATGTATACATTCAGTGTTAAAGTTGCCGACGATCATTCGAATATATTTGTCTCCATTGCGCATATACTGGCGTGTCTGATTATATTCATAAAAATATACTAATGAAAGTCATAGACGCATATGATTTATGTAATATAAGATACCGCACTTTTCAAAGCCTAGCCAACATGCTGTCTATATAGCTACTGGTTAAGTTAAAGTAATTACCAACTCGTATATGTTTATTTTACCAACTTGAGGAAATTAAAATCAACTTGAGTAAAATGTTAACATCATTGAATTAATTTCAAACCACATTTCTTGAGTGAACTTTTACCCATTTATTCTTAGAGCACTCATTATTTCAGATAGGTATATTGATTTTTTTTTTAAATCTGTTCGAATTATGGTGGTATTTCTCTTTGGCTCATATTGATTAAAATATGTTCGGGTTGGTAATGATGACAGGCAAACAAACAAGTGAAATGGAAACTGTGTTTAAAAAAAACGTTGGACTTTCACTGCCAAGAAATTAATCAAACTATAATGGTTGATTAATTCTGTATTTCAATGTAATAGGCAAAGCCAGTCGGTGCAATGTAGGCCAAAGTAATGCACAATTTCATAAATCTAAATTCTAAGTGTGGAATTAAAAAAAGGTAAGTAACATATAGTAATTAATTATTCGCTGATAGTCTTTATTGTCTTTAATTAGAATAATAAGTTTCGACAGAGTAAAAGAGGAATAGGAAGAGGAAATAAGATGTTTGGTCTGAAATATTCATGGAGCAGTGCGAAAATCCCTTTTCCTTGCAAGCCAGGATATTTTCGTGTGTAACCTATCACAGGGTCAAATCTCCTAGTAAATATTTTGCAAATGTTGCCGTGATGAAGCATGAATTGAGGGCGAAGGCACCACCTCCGTGATCATTAGTTTTCATAAATTCATCAATTTGGGAAGATGATGGGTATTTTGTTGAAGTTTTGGTGTGTCGAAACGTGATCGCCTGTTGTTCAGGCTGGGATCATCCCCTGTCAGAGACGGTCTTCCCAATCTATGTGATGCGTCATGGACTCCAACACCAAAAAGACACAAAACTGACAAATGAGGAGAGCTTGAGAGGTCTCATACTTGTGTAACTAACCACTGCTGGCTCATGTCAAGAACCCACCTAGAATTATTTCGTCTGACTATCTGAGGAGTACCAGGCAATACCCGGGAGAGTTGAAGCGGGACAGGAGCGGGCAGCTACTCCGCTGGGAGCCCGTTAGATGTACGATGAACATCTCTCGCACTCTCCATCCATACTGGATACTGAACGATGCGGGGTAGAGGTGGTTATATACCTCATGCTCTGCCACTGAATTTCGAAACCTGTCTCGGTTTATACTCAAAGTCCCGAGGTACGTGCGTCCAACAATAGCACCATTGTGATAATATTTTTATGTCGTCAGTCATGCGTTCAAAAACCCCTTCTAATCACAACAGAATTAATGGACCGAAGAGGGGCAAAAAGGAATTAAAAAGAGGTTTTCAGGAATGCCTATATTATTGGTGTTATTAAGAGCTGGTTGATTTTTGTATCGGAGTTTGCGGCGTGCGTGTTCATGTGTGCTTTAATATTACGAGGAGTTTTTTTTTTTATATTTGGCGAAAATGGAGTTGATTTTCACGGCACATTGAAAACCACAAAAGGGCTGGGAAAGATCGATCTAACCAAAACTAGTCCAGAGGTAATCAATTACAGTCACAATTATGACCAAATCTTTGAAATAGATTAAGTGCTGCCTTCAGCTCAGCTCCAGGATGGGCGCAATAACACACTCGATTCATATTCTCTAAACGCCTGCTCTAAATTGAAATCAAGATGAAATAAGTGCTTCAAAACTTATCAGTTTACTCAACCACAACGTGGTACATTGCCGAATTTTGATTCTTATTCTCACACCCTAAATACAAATAGAGATACGATTATATCCCATTTCTAGGAGACTATGATAAGCTTTCCATATCTGCAACCGGTCAACAGATGCACTCAGGAAGTTACTTCAACCCTAAAACTCAGGCCATGTCTAGAATTATCTCTATAAACAACTTAATCAAACTTCTAATTTTCTAACGAAATAGATGATATCATGTTGAAAAATAAGATCCATTTTCTGATTAACCGTACTGAAGTTACAATATTAAAATAAAAAGAATCTTGAAAACAGTTGTAGAGTACGTGTAATAATCATAATCACAATTACGAGATAACATGCTATCCAAAATGTCATCGAGAAATTGACACATTTATAATCCTACTCAATACCAAACTTCCTTTTCACTACCTTCTTAAAAACAATGTGTCATAATATTGACTTCAAATGACAGTTTTCAAGAATTGCGAAAACCCAACTTGAAGAAAAAAAAACGTTTTAAACATATATAATAATATTAAAAGAAATATTAGTACAACTGCACGCCATCGACGAATGATATCGCTTTGTATGTTCTTGTCAAGAGCAATAAAGGAACTATAGGAACAATTTATAACGGGGAGATTTCAAACAAAAAGTATTTAGAGAATTCAACAACAAATTTGAAGTCACTTTATAGAAATTTGCCATCAAGAGCAGATTAGGAAAATGTGATGCTAATTGAACTCTTATTCAATATAATTCTATGAAGAAAAAATAATTATCAATTATTATGAATTTAGGTGTCTTTTACTCTCGTTTCGTTTGCTTTTATCTTCAGCAAATGAATTTTTATTTGATGATAAAAGGAAAAAAGGTACTTTGCAGGAACTATTCGATTATTCGGCATTTCATTATTTTTTTTTTCATTGAAACTTCTTCTCAAACAATAAAAGTGAATTTGAATTGAAAGGATTTTAATTCTTCAAAACAAAGATTACATGTGCGTATGTTTTTTGTTCATTTGCCCTAAAATAATTGTTTTTTTATTTGGGAGGGGGGTGTTCTTCAGACAATTATATGTCTATATCAGGTTGTGTAATCAATGGATTTACTCCTATTTGTGTATGTGTATGTGTCTGTCTTCAATTGGTCGGAAATATTTTAGGGATGATTATGATGATGTTAAAATAATAGCATTTTGTAGGTATGTTGGTGCCAATTTGTATAGTGCTTAGATAAATTTAGACGTCCGAGTCTTGATTCAATGGAATTTTGAACTAGGGTACTAATTCATGAATTCTTTTTTTTAGGGACCCCATACAAAATTTTGATACACAACCCCTCCGATTTTCTAAGAAAACCTTACTTCTGTTTACATTGTGTTAAATGCAATATTATGAACATTTCGTAATTATTTGGCACCTTTGGAAGGCAGCTTTTCTAACTGAACGCCAACCCCGAAGTGTAAAGTAAGGAAAACTAAATAAATCAGTAAAACAATAATCAATTAATAGTACTAATATGAATATTTATACACATATATGTGTGAATTTATCATATAACTTGCTCTGTGATTGAAAAGATAAAGCAAAGGTTTAGGTAGGGCAATTTCTACATAGCTGGTCACGTTTAGGGACCAAACAGTATACGCGTATGTGTTTTGCCTTATGTTTAGGAGGTCCCATGTATATGACGTCTATAATCTCTTAATATTTTAAACCATCGGTATATATTTTCCTTTAATTAAATACAATGAAACAATAATTCACCTTAATGAGGCAGATTGTCCCTTTGTCTGTTTTACAAAGACCGATAAATTTCAGGGCGGGATTCTCCTCTACAACATGCATGGAAACCAACGTTGAATGATGGAGAGAAGGTGAAAGGAAAGCTAAAGACGGTCGTGGAATAAGAAAAGTAAATGAAAGGAAGTATGGATATGGGTATGAGAAGAAGGAGAAAGTGAATGGGAAAGGTGGGCTAAACTTGAAGGGAGAAAAAAAAACTGTTCAAAGGCGTAAACATCCAGACCCTTGAAAAGCAAGAGCTATTGTTTACACTTTGAGCAAAGTATTTCGGGAGGGATTCTTCACAATAGCAGTACTGGCGGCGTCTTGAGCTCAAGGTTACTTAGGGGTTGCACCCCTAGAAAATGGCGAACAAAAGAACGAAATATTTGGGCTACTGATTTATCACAAAATACTGCTATCGAATACCTCTGAATTGTGAACAGTCTTCAATGGAAAGGCTGGCTGCATATGCTGCCGTTCCTTACATGTTCGTATGTTGTACAGTTTTACCATAACAATTCTCACATCTGCCATTTTCCGCGCGACAAAATGCACGTAAATGTGTTAGTGGGGGACGTAAATGGACAAAAGTTATGGTATCTATTTTATCAGCTATTTCAGGTTTTCAAAGTGTTTTTTTCCTACATCAAATTATCACCCCGATACAAACAGACGCATCATGGTCCGAACATTGAGTTCCATTCAAAAATCAAGGACGTTTTTTATATAATAAGAATCGATAACATGTATTCATGTTTATTGTATTTATGTACATTTTTAACACATTGAATATTGTACATATTCTCATTCTCATTAGATTTGCTTGAAATTGCTTTCGATTAAATAATTGAATTAGGGATGGCCCACAATATGTGACGAATCAAACAGATTTATATCATAAATTGATGTTTTACTACACTATATTGAGAATAGTGGGTTGGGTTATCCGTCATGTAGTCATTTCTTTAAAAAAAAAAACCAATGTGACTGTAATTCTAGTCTTATCACATTCATGTAATTCATCTTTAATCTTTAATTTCTCATTAAAAACGTGCAATCATTAAAGCAGTTCATGTGCAGCTATTAGAGCAAAGGGAGATCATTACTGCATGCATCGTTGTAAATTGTTTCATCATTAATTTGTTTCTATGCTTTGTAAAGCCCCGTTTTAGCTATTTATTCATTCATTCTTATTTCTTCGTGTTGTTAAATTCGACATGAATTAGACATGGGTATAATAAATAAATCAACTCAATTATGAATTGTTATAATGATGATTCATTATCATTATTATTATCTTTTTTACTATTATAATTATTATCATTGTTATTGTTGTTTCTGCAACCATGTACACATTTTAGTATTAACATTGTCGTGGGCACTGTCATGATAATGACGATAACAATAACGATGATAAATGTTATTTTGACGTACCTATCCCGTATATACATTTCTAGGAACCTAAACCAAATTGCACAGTGGTTACTCTGCTGATTTAATTTTCAGACAATTCGTTCTTCGTTAATGCTCATGGAGTGAATTTTTTTTCAGATTGAAAGGGTCCACTTTGAGCTTTGCCCTGTTGCATTCAATACAGATTTTTAATTCCACAGTTCTCCAGAAATTCACGTTCGTCATGAAAGAAATATTTAACGCTAACAGACTGCAAGAAAATGGAGCAAAGAGGGTTTCAAAATGGGGGCTGATGGCAAATAGAGGGAGGAGAGAAGTAGTTGTGTATAATGCTTGGGGTATGCGAAGCATATTTCCCTCTTCACCTGTGGATGAGAGAGCAAAATGGCGGGGACCATTCCAACCTCAGTGCATTGAAGGTTCTAACATCACACGGTTATAGATGTACATATTTATGTTTCGATCATTCCCTAACTCATCTAGACTACCAATATTTATCTCGACTTACTGATTATCCATCAATCGCAAAATGCTTCGTGCCCTCTCAAGCAAAATGGATGAATAAATTGAATCATTATTATTGATGTACCCTACATTCGAATTTGAAATTGATGTTTGAATATGAGAGCATAATTTATGATGCGGTGTTGCTACCCAACGTATACCTCAACCACATGTTGGCCATAATACGTGATCATTTCCATACTAGGTGGTATGTTGCTCACGTCTTTGCCGAAACCTACAAACCCGGCCAGCTCACTCCACTGTTATAATAGGTGCACAGCCCAAATATTGACCAGTTTCTCGTCTGCAGTCGTCGTTTATTTTCTCCTCACACATTTCTACTTGAAGTTCGATTGTGCCGTTGTATAAATGAGCACTACAAAGGGGTCCGTGTCGAACATACCAAAAATAAGAGTATGACAAAGTTTTTATTTCAAATCTCAGGTCTCCCATTTTTAGTTGAGAACAAATATTGCGACGACATGTTCTGCAGAAATTCCCCAAAATCACATAGTCGGCTCGAGAAAAATCTATGAGTGCAATAACATTATTGATACTGAATATTGATATAGTTTTAGCACACGGGTCTTTAAAACATCAAATAAAGATTATTACGTTTGAGCACGATCAATTGGATCCAATCGAGTTTACTCTTTGTCTTATGCTCAATCCAAATTACACTCGACCAGCGTGAAAGAGCGATCGATTCAAAGCACAAAGGACATGACATTGTGTGTGAGTGTTTCATCTCAAAGCTTCTGTTCGTCCAATTCTGAATTTGTTTAATCTCATCGTTCTCCTTTTCTCTGAAGGGGTGTTAAATTTTGATGAGGAAAGAACATGAAAAGAATGATGCTAATGAATCATCATTTGATTGTGACGTTAATTTGAAGACTATGGTATGAATCTCAAAGGGAGTTGCTTTGGGGTAGAGTGCGGTTTGCTGACAACTCTCAGAAAAGGCGTCAATCCCTGAATCATACTAGATTTTCATTCCTCAAAAATATCGATCACTGAAACCCTCCTTTTTTTCTATAAAATGAATCCCTAAACAAAAGCTTAAACATAGCTCCAATTCGCAACCGTTTCACAACAAAATGATCAGGGTTTTTTTTTCATTTATCAACTAACAAATTGAGATCATAATACAATTTCTAAATAATCAAGTCACTTTCACTAAGAAACTATAATATTCCCATTTGTCATGATCAGGAACAATTTCTTAAACAAGATATTGTCTTATTTAAAGATTTTATTTTCCAAGGTTTTCATTTACAATTTCTTTTGCTCTCAAATTATTGAAAATAAAATAAAATAAATTTATATTTAGTACCGAAAATGAAATTATATTATGGTTATCATACAACTGTATACTAGTCATATAACATTAATAAAATTTTGTCTTGCGTTGCCTGCATCCGACAATGTACCATATTGAATGTAGACTATCATGTCAAACTATTTCTATTAGTTATCCTTTTGAATCATAACACCAATTATTCTTCTACAATGTTGGCTCTCAGACTACATCGATATAATATATGATTCGAAATTGTCACTGGCATATTGGAATTCTCTTTACTACCGGTATAATCATATTTCCACGATCTTTTTTATTATATATTTTATTACAATTATCATCATTTTTATTATTATTATTAGTAGTAGTAGTATTAGTATTATTCTCATTATCATTATTGTTACACCATTACTATTATTATTCTTAGTATTATTATTATCATTATTATTATTATTATCATTATTATTATTAACATTATCATTTATTTTTATCATTATCATTATGATCATTATTATCATTATTATTATTGACATTATCATTTATTTTTATCATTATCATTATGATCATTATTATCATTATTATTACTATTATTATTATTATTATTATTATTATTATTATTATTTTCATTATCATTCTTATGATCTAGTATTATTTTTTGGTTGCTATTATAATTATTATAATCATTATTATCATTATGATTTAATTATTGATGTATGTTCTGAGAAAATTGGAATATTGTATTTATTCATTATGATTATTTACTTGTCGCATGTTTGTAATGAATCTTTTAATCAGATCACCATTCCCAATCGCGTTTGATATACATGTATTGATATGCTTTGTAGAAAAATAACAAAACAAAGAGTTAAATAAATGAATATAAATGCAAAGTTTTGCGGGTCAATACTTTCCCGGAAATATAACCCATTTACATCTGCTTTCAACACAATTTGCGCGAGTTGCTATTTATTTAGAAGTATTGTGAGAATTTAAGCGGAATAACACAAAAAAAATGATACATGTGTCGATGACGAGAGTATTTTTCGTGACAAAAAATCGGGTATGATTAGGATTATTGATATCAATAATAATAACAATAATAATTATAATAATAATTATAATAATAATTATAATAATTATAATATTTATTATAATATTATTATTAATAATAATAATGATAATTGTACTAATAATAATCATAATGATATGAGAAGAAAAGAAATAATAATGACAGTAATAATATCAATTATTATACATAAAATAGTAGTGATCGTAATAATGATTTTAACATAATCCGCAAAAATAACTAGAATATTCAAAAAGATATTCATTCTTAAAAGCGCACCTTTATCTTACGTTAGAAGAATATACTATCTTTAATAGTTGTTTAGAATCCAGTATAAAATATTTTAATAATGTCGATTCCAAAAATTGTCTTAATAGGCAAATTGATTGAGCACGAATTGAAACAAGCTTGAATAGACTTGATATTTTATTGGCTACGGGTATAAAATAAATGTGAATATACAGTATTGTGTGTTGGGCTGAGTTTGAATAAAGAAGTGAACAAATAATATTTACTGAAAATAGAGAACATCTGGCAGTCATCTATTTCGTTTTATATTTATATATTTAAAAAAAAGTCCTCACTAACACTTATGGCGATGGAAGCAGTAAAATAATTTCTGTACATATTTGTTATTTCATCAAATTGTATTTGCTTTATAAACAAAAGAAGTGTAGGTTTTAGAGTTAACGTGTAAATACCATAATTGTTGAGAAATGAGCACGCGTTTGGGATTATACTGCGGAACTGCAAAATGGCAGAGGGAGGGTTTCGGGCAATGTCAATGATAGGGAGATGAGCGGGAGACAGGGGCAAAGAGAAACAAATAAGGAAGCCGGATGGTTTGTGGGAGATTACATGCGGGACGCCCTCCACGTCACGGATTAGTTCAATTAATCGAGAAAAATTGGCCCGAAAGCCAATCAAGAGTGGGATTATATTCTTGAGAGGAGAGTCCTACGAACACCAAGGAGATATTCGTGATTTAACCCAATTTTTGGTTGGTTATGCTAAAGGAGTCGATTTCATTTCAGTGACCAGGCTCTCCATCATAGGACTGAGGCATGTAACTGGAGATAGAGCTTAAAGTGTGTAGGCCCAACGCTAAAAAAAAAAAACAGTAGACGAAAAAGGCGCACCCTCTTTCCCTTAGCCCTCGTCAATTTATTCGCTATATCTTAGCACACATGAACACACTTAGCCTTTGGCACATGGTAAGGGGTAATCCCCTTCTTATGGACACTGACCAACGTTATTTCAAACACCAACAGGAGGGAGAAGCGATGTTAAGGCGTATCATATAGTTGGGTTCAGTTGCTTCTAAATTTTGTTCTTTTAAGAAGTAAAAAGATTGGGGAAAAAGTTGAAAAGATACATAACGAATATTGAATATGAAATATATCTATGAATTTTTAACATTCTCTCTTTAAAATAATAATAATTGTGAATTTTTTGGGAAATCTATGTGATAAAGTAAAATTATTTTCAATTTTTCACCGGCTTATGCAGGTTGATCTCGTTTATTTGGCAATTGAAACGACTTTCTGTGTAAAAGGGTATGCTCTTCCCCTTTATGAGAAAATATTTATTTATGTTGTTTTCAAACTGCAAACGTTAATAGAAAGTTGGTAATTCTATGTTTGATGCAGTTCGTCCTATCGTGTATGCAATCTTTGATGGAAAGGAACAGTTGGATCCCATTCCTATCCAGACTCATGTAGAACATTTTTACAAAATCACTGCAATATCACAACAAATACCAACGCGGAATACGTTAGTTAAATCAAATAATCATCAATCAATCGAACATCCAATCACTAGATCAATGACTCAGCAAATCAATCAATCAATCAGTCAATCATCCATCAAATCAATCAATCGAACATCCAATCACTAGATCAATGACTCAGCAAATCAATCAATCAATCAGTCAATCATCCATCAAATATCTTGATCAGTTAATCAACAAATCAATCAATTAATCATTCAGTCAGTCAGTCTATTCATCAATCTATCAATCAATCGTTCAGTCAATCGATTGCTAAGTTTCCTGTCAAAAGTAAAACGCGATTTAATGGAATAGCAACGTTTGCGTTGATACAAATTTAGTAAATATAAAATTTGATTTCAATGCCTTCATAATAGTGAAATCGGTGTACGTGTGCTCAAAATAGATGTGCTCAAGATTCACTTGAACATGTTGTTGTTTAGTATCCTCTGTTATTTTGGCTCCCCTGTTTCTATTTTCATAGATAGCTGGGTTATAGTTTTTGTTTCATTTTTTATTGATCGCATTCGTTATGAATCATGAAATTTACAAATTTCCTCCCATTGGAAAAGAGGTTCTTTTTGACAGGAAACTAGCCGATCTCATATGAAAATGTATATAGATCACATAGGCAATGCTCAATCATTCGTCAAATTCATAGACACAATTTTCAAGGCACAGTCATGACGATAATAACAATTTTCTTTTCCAAATTAACCAAAGGCAGACACAAATTATGTACCCATTCATAAAGAATGTATTAGTACAATATTTCTGAAGAATTCAAATTGGTTTGCTCGATACGCAATGGCACTTTTTATTTCCACTTTTATCCAAAATCACAATTTTTGTCGACAAACAGTAATTTATAGTATTAGAATAATGCGCTCGTGAAAATATATTTCTTCTTAATTCTCAAAATGTTTTGAATAGTTTTGTCATGTAAACTTATTGGGTACAAAATGTTTTACCATCAGATAATTTGGAATTGAGTGAAAATAAATTATTTGAGTATTCGGTTAGAATTTCTTCACACAAACCTGAAAGCAAATTGCATGGTATAATTTCGGGTTTATAATAGTAGCAATTTCAACCAATGTTAATATAATATAGATCTCAATCATAATTTTTTGAAATGTAAACAAATCGTAAATTTGTTCTTTGCGAAATTATCCAGGAAGAAGTTTTGAAATAGGAAAAAAAAGTAAAATGGATTTAGACATCAATAATGATCAAATACATTTTGTACTGTAATTTTTTTAAATTTTGATTTGTCGAAAAGGCATTTCGACATTTTCCACGTTAAAATCATGAATCATTTATTTGTATAATATTTTGATGCGATTGTTGTGCATAACTATCAACTAGGCCGTTTTCATGAAAAATAATCTGTACAGAGTTAAATAATTGCTACATTTTAAACGGATGTTAAACTTTAAAAGAAACTATATCCACTGCAATTTTAACTTCAGTTTGTACAAACTTTCATTCCATTTCAATCAACACAAAACACTGCAAACACTCACATTCTCTCTATTTATCACAATCATTTTCAAGTAGACACCTCTCATTTGGCGGGCCTCACACCCATCTCCCATGCGCACACAAAATCAGAAGAAGCACTCCAATATTAATAAATTCTACCCTACCGACCCTACCAAGAAGAAAAGGGCGAACCATCGATCCTTGGTTGACGATTAATCAATTCCTCGCCAGCCCATCATATTAAACTCATTAAATTGGCAATATTTGACAAGATTCCCCTTATCGACCTGTAAATGTCAATTATTGATATTGCAGTTATGAGAACATTCACCCTTCGTTTTTACCGGATCAAATAAAGAATTATTTCCTTCAAACCCCCGCTATTTATTAGATAAAATTGCTTTGAATTCTTCAAACTTTGAACATTTTCATTTTTCTGTATTCGTTTTCGCGCTAAAAAGAATCATATTTTGACACCCATTTTATCTTGTCACTTTTGCCGTGTCAAAATTGTGTAAGAGTAATTTCGTCTTGGTATAATCTGTTCCGACTGTGGTTATGTGATCGATCGCCTCAATCCCCGGGGCATCAGCTTAACACACAAGCGATCAAAAACAAGCAAACTGAAAAAGATCAGTACAAAATTCATCCATCATTGTAATGTCTTAACCTCTTTATTTTTCGCTCTGCGAGTCTATTATCTTAGAATTCTTCTACAAAAGAAACAAGCATGGTTTTTAAAAATAGTTTGGGATTTTTGAGAAAAAAAAATCTGAAATGATTAATCTCCGAAAAGCAACAATTTTAAAACAAAATATAGAAACATCCTTTACAAAAAGAAATTGGATCATTCGTATCGAATTTTATTTTCTTTTAAGCTTCTATTAGCTGTGTGAGTGAAGAAGTTAAACAACAATATCAATGTACATTTGGGTTTTCCAATTATAGCAAAACATTCATATCATAAAACAGCAGTCCATATATTGCAGAAGAAGCAGACATCTTTCACATAACAATTTGTCAAGCTATATAAATCTGATTTCATTTCAAATTCTCTTCACCAAAACAAGAGGAAATCTGGACCATCCCCTTCATTGTGACTTAGTACGAGAACGAAATATTGTCTCACTCGGTCGTGAAGAGCAGAAATAAGAAACAATCAAATCAATTTCTTTCTTCCTCTTTCCATTATCTTCTTTACCCTCAATTTAGATAATTGTCTAGGAATTGTTTGTGTACTATAATACAAATATTTTCAGTAAAGCAAAGCTCTTGTCAGTCTCTAAAGAATGTTCTTTCAGGCTGTATTTGAGGATGTTGTCGACGCTTATAAAGCGGGTATACACATCTGCCCACGTATATTGTTCATGTTTCTATCTGACGGTTTATCGTCCAACGTGTGCTAAAGTCTAGACCTATCCTCGCCTCATCAGTGTCTTCTCATCATCATCACGCACACCATCTCAAACTTCGAACCACGCACTCACTTGGCCTGCTGGTCATAGATTGGCTTACCCCATATCCACTAGGTTATTGGCCATGTGAGGCAGCATAGAGTTTTGGATGGAGTTTTGCAGCACCGAGTCGGCGGCGTTGACGGGCGCGAGAGCTTGGGCGGCCGCTTCGGCAGCGCCAGGTGGTAAGTTCGTGATGCCATAACCCGTTTTACTCAGTTCGCTCATCATGAGACCTGCGGGCCCGTGGCTGTGAGCGTGGGGGTGGTTGTGGCTATGACTGTGCGGGTGGATGTGGGGATGTTGATGTCCATGGGTCGCATGATGAGGATGATGGTGACCGACGTGGCCCATGTGATTAACGCCCATATCAACCGACGTCGTCTCACCAAGGTTTTCTTTCCCGTTCATCGGAAGGTCTTCTTCCGAACTCGTGCTCGGTGTAGCCATTTTGGTTTTGCTCTCTTGCTCAGCATTCTCCCTGCAGTTTTTGTAGAGTACAAAAAAGAACAAGACGCACATTGGAAACGTTCCAAAATGAAAAACTATACCGCAAAATATGAACAGCAACATCAATCCTCATTCTTGTGCTTTAAAAGATTATTTTTGTAATACTTATACGGTTTCTAATTTGATTTCTGCATTTCTATTACAGATATGTCAAGTTTGTCAGGCTATATGTAAGAAGGTTATTTTTTTTACCAGAAATTAAATGAGTGTCATCGTTATCTAATGTCTCGTCTATCAATAAAAAATAATTATTTATATTCTTTGAATTCAATTTAAATCACATTTCTGTCTCCCAGTGAATTTCAAATAGATTTTTTACAAAATAACAGAATTCGATTTAAGGGTAGAATTCCGTTCTTATTAAATGTTCATGTACTTCATTCTTAAAAATGAATTAGTCACAATTCATACTTCACAAAATATTGTAATTCTAAACAACTGATAAATATAATTTTGCCAATCCATATCAGCCTTTGGTAGTATTATAAATAAATGCATTAATATCTCATACAATCATTTATTAGTATGTATTTTTAAAGGCTATTGAATGTTTTACACTCAATTAAAATTACTTTTAGCCCCTTTATTTTGAGACTTCTTGATTTACTTCCGCAAACATTTTTTGTCAATACCAATTTCGATTTTAATGGCATGATTGTGCTGTAGTGTGTCATTTGCAGACTTGCACTAGGTTTAAATTGGCCTCTTGCTACCAAATAATACGTAGCGGATCTAGGGAATTCAGGATAGTTTCGGAGTTTAGTATTGCACATTCGTAGACAGTTGAATTATTATTGGTGTTAATCATTCCGTTGTAATATGAGGTGAATGTTCCGGTTTCGCGTACGATTGAAAAGAAAATTCCGAATAACGTTTAGGGTTGCTCACTCGAATTTAGTTCTTAGCAAGAATATAATTAACTTGAGATTGGTTTATGATGTTATAAAAGTCATTTACATAATATTATTTCATCGAATTCTATCTGTAAAATGCTCGAATTACATATCAATGTTTATAACTAAAATAAATCTATTATTGCAGAGGCAAAATCCGATAGCAGCGTATTAACTCTTGTAAAAATAAATTTTGACGGTTGTTAAGACCACCTTGGATAATTGAAGGACGTTAAATGGCCGAACATTAGAAATCAGACCAGCAGGGGTGCGTGACAACTTTCGAGCGTGTGCCGGTAGCCGACCCACCCTTGGCTGGCGGCTCAGATGTTTGGTGGCTCCCGGTAAGTTACCCGCTGTCTTTTACACTTTCTCTTTTTCGGGGCATAGTGATTTTGCGGCTCTTATTTTAGCGACTTGTCTTATCAAACTACTTAGTTTCATTACAAATAAACATATGATACTATTCTCGGTCGGTCTCACTTTTGTGAGATGACGAGTTTACAATATTTCTGATTTCTTTTGGCTATAGGAGGTTTCATACATTTTATAAACATCCTGAAACAATAATACAACATATATTTTTTTAATTTAAACTAAAATCAATTTGAATCTTACCTTTCTTTTGCCTCTGCTGCTCGATCTCGTTGTCGCCTATTTTTGAACCAGTTGCTGACTTGTGTTGTGGTCAGTCCTGTGGCTTCAGCCATCTCCCTTTTCTCTCTGGGAGACGGATAGGGGTTGTGAGAGTACCATTCTCTTAGTATACTTCTCGATTTCTCCTTGAAGCAATAGCTAGTTTCTTCTCCATCCCAAATGGTACGTGGAAGAGGGAATTTTCTCCTGACTCTGTATTTCCCGACGGCACCCAGTGGCCGCCCCCTTAGCTTCTCCGCTTCGATGTAGTGAGCTTTTAGCCAGAGAGCCTGCAGTTTGGGGTGGTTGTGTGGTGAGAAGTTATTGCTCTCGAGAATTTTATAAAGTTCCCGGAAATTCCCGCGATGGAAGGCAACAATTGCCTTTGCTTTGAGAACACTTTCATTCTTGTGGAGATGCTCACAAGCAGGTAGAGACCAGAGAAATCGGCCAAGTCTTTCGATGTTGCCGGATTGTTGGAGAACCTCGCAGACGCAGGCAACCTGCTCTTGAGTAAAACCAAAGGACGGGAGCATGTTGTCGAAATACTGGGTGTCGAGACCGGTGAGGTTAGCCAGGCCTTGGTCTCTGGCAAGGATAGAGAGATGGGTCCCGCTCAGGAGGATGAACAAGGCAAGACAGTGGCAGCTGAAGAAGATGATGAGACTATTGGTTTGCTTCAACAATACGCGTGTATGGAGAGGAGGTTGCGCGCGACACGACGAGCCCTTGTTTTGACGGTGTTTCAAGTGCTTCTGACTATCCACTGACTGACAGTGCGAGGCACATACCGTGCCTTTTACTGTCGCTACCCGTGATTGGTCGAATCCCGCGGCGCGGTCGCTGGCCCGTGATGAGGGCAGACCAGGATTTACTCTCTATGGGAACCACGTCAATCAATGTAACCTGACACGGTACGGGGTGGGGACTAGAGCTAGCCTTCCACTTCCTTGCCTATACCAACGGCACTATCTTGCCCAAACCCCTTTGTTCAATCTCTCCTCTGGGCTGGATTTCTTACAAGACACTGGTAAACGAGGCTATAACCAAGATCCCCTTCACACATTCTGCAACTGTTGCAAATTGGAGAAATAACAGAGAGAAAATACAGAAAGTCACGTTAGAAAACAATATATCACTGATGATCACTTATCTTTATTAACAATCGTAAATATCATGCTCATCCCCGGGCTTGTGATGGCAGCATAACTCATATTTTCCACCATAACTCACTCGCATGAAATTACAAGTCGATTCATATTCCCGAGTAAAGTAACGGATGTGACTGCAAAGGTTTCTTACTCCATTGCAAACAGCTCTGTCTCGAATCTTTCATCTCAATATTATCAATCGTTCAACGAGGCATTTCAGGTACATCGGGGTCAGATTTTGTTTAACTCCGAGATCAGAGTATAGCGAAAGGGTTTGGCAGGAAAATGTGAATCTTTTGGCTGTCCCTAAACCCCTCTCTACTCGAGCGAATAAACATTGCCACTGGCAAACCATAATGGATTGGTAGGGTAAGTGGGTTCGTCCAGGCCATTGACAGAAAACTTTCTTAGGTGTACGATTTTCTCTCGTGATTGGGAATAGAATTAAGACAAAACCCTTACAACATGTGTCTTGGCAAAACTTTCTTACAAAATAGGTTTGTTCTACGAGATTGGTCAATCGAATGGTCATGAAAAAGATATTTTCTTTCAAAATCATCACCTAATTCATTCTTACAAACCAAAATAAATCGCCTGGTAATGTCCAAGTAATTATAAAAAAATCTAAAATGTCGAATGATTAATGATAATCAATAGTAATAACATCAACAATGAGGATCATAATTATGATTATGATACTAATAACCTTCATAGTGATAATTATGATAATGAATTACCGAACATTTATTTTGATAATGATACACACCATTTATAGTGTCAACGTATCATGTGCAAAGGCAAAAGCGTCATTTGATAAAACTTTCGGCTTTCTACTTTTACTTATATTTATACATTTTTTCTAAATCAAGTTAGGTTAGTTGTGAAATGAGAGCGAGTCGGGAAAAAGAGAAAACAAAATCTATAAACTTTTGTGAAATAACACGGCCAAATAGGGCATTTACGTATTGATTTTGTTACCAATAAAATCTTTAAACATCTAGAACTATGTAGATTAAATTCAGTTATTTTGATGAACATTCAAATCTCTCTTATTTGGTGTAATCGCGTTACTTATGCGGTGTTACTTATCATTTTCAATAAGAGCTTATAACGCAATTCAATTGTTTTTATGTGTTTCCAATGCAGATTTGATTCTGATTTTTACTACCATTTCTCTTTTGGAATACGTGTTTGCATAAATGTGCTGGTAGCATGTGTGTCCCGTTGGAATATGATATTTATTTACACGGAAATGAAAAGATATCTTAGAAATTATTCAAAAGAACGGGTGTTGCTATGGTAGATATTTTGATGGGAATTATGGAATAAAAAGACAAGAAACTGGGTGAACAAGATGATGTTGAAACAAAAGACTATATCAGCGAACTTTCAATGTTAACACTTTATGAAACACAATGTAATTGCTAATATCCAAAACAACATTGGTGGGCAGGAGTGGTATTATAAACAAAGGAGTGTTGAAGACGATACAGACACCCTGTTATTTTCCTACCGATTTATTCCACACAAAGACTGGTCAGACGGACCTGGGCTATAACTAGCGCAGAGATTTGGATGCCCAATTGAGCATGAGCCTCGCATATCTCTTGCGCAAGGCTAGCGATACACAACACTCAGTTAACCTCCTCTCGGGATTCATAAAAAAAATGTATACTCCTTTATAGACAGAGAGAAAGAAAGAGAGAGGGATAGAGAGAGAGAATAAGATAGACTTAGGGGAGGGGCAGGACAATAAATAAACGTAAAAGTTGCTGGTGCACGCTCCTTTGTTTTAGCGCGTAACAAAGGGGTGAATGTTGTCCGGTGCCTGGTACACAGAACGCTCTGATTATGGCGCCGCTAATTGAAAGTATGGTTCGGTGAGCCAACGTCGATCCAGGGATAGTAAATCAATTCATTGTTTCGAATGGGAGCTCAACAGATTAGGCAGTGTGATGTAAAGACAGTTGTTGTGATACTCATAATTATCATTAAGAAAAGCAGAATAGATCAAAATGAAACCACTGTTCCTTGTCTTCAAATTGTTCCAGGACCCACAGGGCAGAGAATTGTATACTATGACATGGTGAACATATTACTATCCGATCACGAATTTACACAAATCTATATCAACATGACATAGAAAAGGAACACATTGTCATACAATCTTCAAAGAATGGGGAATTCTTGAGAAGAAAATACGAAAGGGCGAAGCTTCCTAAATTATTGTTTTCCCGGAACAATACTTTCATATTTTTGCGGTTAAACTTACACAAGTGAGGATATGATCTTAACCGTTTGATGGTTGTTTTTTCCTCCCTTCATCTTCCGGCACAGATTCTTCTCGCTGTCTTTCACAACAAAAAGGAACCTTCAAACACACAAAAGTTTGCCAGAATTTATAACCAATGTATAGTTAATGCTGTAATGCAACATAAGTATACAGATCAAAGATAAGTTTGGGTAAAAAAAAAACGGACGGAAGCTTTTCAAGATATCATTGACTCGAGAAGGAAACTCGTATAGCTCTTCAAAATAATTTCTGGCAAATGATACTTGTTTTTGTCAGTATTTTGTAGGGCATGCTTCCCTCCAAAGTTAGTTAAGGTCACTCTGTATTTTGATGGTATATAGGGACGGAAATAATACAGGCTATTCACCTTATCCGCTTTCCAAGATTAAGCTGTCAAGAAATCAAATGGAAAGGTAACAAAATTAAATCAATTTAATTTTGTCCCATCTGTACGTTACACCCTTTCCTACAAGAAAATTCGAAATGAAAATACATGTCTTAAAATAAGGGGACATCAAAGATTGGGCGTTATTGTCACATGTATGGTATATATGATTCCACTATTTCAAAGTCCAAAGAGGATGACGAACTGCATTTCGTGACTGGATTGATAACAGAGAAAAAGTATAGCGTCATCATAAGTATGAGGTGAGTTTTATAAAAGCTCAAATGTCAGTAGCTGGAGAAATTATATAAATTAATTGGAGTTTCTTAGAATACAGCAGTGATGAAATAAAGTATATAGCAAATGGATATGAAATAAATGGAATGATCATATAATAAATGTTTCCTCTTTTCTTGTAAAATGCCAAATGAATAATAAATAAGATAAATGAAATAAAATGAAAAACTATGATATCAGAAATCACCTTCATTTGACACACATGTATTTTTACTCCAATAGCTTGTGATTTACATTATTTTTCTGTCGTGTTACAAGTACTCCCTAAATATAACCGACTCAATTCATTACTCATTTTTCTGTGTGTAAAGAGTGAACAAAGTATGGGACATATCACTCGTATCCGAGTTAGGATATAATTCCCTACACACACTTTCTCTTTTGAATCATACTTTTTCCTATATAGTGAAAAGTATCATAATATATTTTCACCCGAAATGGAGCTCTCCCCCGTTTAACTATTCTAATCAAGTACATTAAAAAAAGTAATACAGTGTTAAAACGCAATGATATCACATTTTATGTTAATGTGATTCTTTACATTCATAATTTAGATACTTCTAAATGGAGATCTAGCAAAGTGTATGATTAGCCTATCCATCACTTTTTGTGTTACAAGAGTTATAAAAATGCAATTATAATTTGTAGATATTTTAACATTGCGGTTTCAGAATTTATGATAACGTAGATTAATATTATGATTTCAGCATTATTTTGCTGCTTTTTGTTTGACACAGTGGGAAGTTATTGGTAAATTTTCCAAGTATATTGTAAGTATGTAAACGGAATTCATATAGTATTCTTGTTAAACACAAATTGTATCTTCAACAATCGGTCAAATTGGCAAGCCCCGGATGTTGGCGACTGAATAAAATCCACAATTCTGATGTCAAGTTCCAATTTTAGTAGAGACGTTAAGAACTGTTTTCAATTTCCTTGTACACGATCTCAGTGATCTCCAAACAAGCCTGACGTCGCAAAAAATACCTTTACCTTGTCATATTTGTGATTGCCGCCTCCTTAAATCGTCATTTTGTTTGACTATTTCCTGTGATATTTCGCCCTCTTTCCCTTGTTTTGATTTGTAGCTCTTTTGATTTTCCATGTTTTCGTGATGGTACCTATTATAATTGTTGCATTCTAAATCCCCTCTTCCTTTGCTCTCTGTTTCCGCCTTGAAGAAAGTCTGAATCATTTCCATTTCACTAGTCATAGGTTAATTTATTTCTTTCTCTGTCTGACAATCTGTTTGATAAATGGTGTTTTGTCTGGCAAACTCTAATGGTGAATTTTAAATGATTTTAAGTAATTTGTAATGTTGGTTGTTTTATAACGTTACGAATAAAAAAAAGCATGATCATTGATTTAATTTTTAATTCTTAATGTCTTAAATCATTACATGATATCAAATTAGAAAAATAGCATGGGGAAAAATCCGTTATTTTCGTTAAAACCTTCCTGCTAAAGATTGGATATGAGTAGTTCCGTATATTACCAGCTGATACCAAAACCTACACTTCCCCACTTCCCCCCCCCCCCAAAAAAAAAAAAAAAAATCATAATTTTTTCTTTATAACAAAATTTCCTCAACGTCCGCAAAGAAAATAAACAAAGGTTATTCAGAAGCGATCGTTCACCCTGAGATAATTTTGGAAAGATTGAGGTTGCATGAAGATGTTTTATCGTAGAATCGGCACGTGGCAATGACAATCAATGGACCTAGTATGTGAAAATTCATTTCGCAGCAAAATTTTGTAACTGAAGGAGAAAAAGAAATAAGATGCCTACAAACGTGATTGAGTCTCAATTCGACAAGGTGTTTGGAAGAAAGATAATAAAATCAATTCGAAAACCATCGAATTTCTCTATTTGGAAGGTGAAAGACAGGGAAAGTACCGAATCTTCAGGTTTCAGCTATCAGATAACTTCATTTGGAAGAAAAGCCCAGCTTATGTAAATCAAATTGTTACTCTTATTGTTATACTTAAGATTTCAGTTTTTTCTTCAATTTTTACAATGTTATTTTGTCAAAGGAAAAAAAGAAGAGAAAATATATGGTAAAATCTATCCTTGAGTGTTTCATACATCATTGGTGGGAACCTAATGAGTGTAGATTAAATGTTGGTTGGGGATCCATTTCATATTGTGCCCATGGTAGCGCAGCAATAACATAATGTCCTCAAATTTGTCAGAAATGATTACGAGAGTTTTGACGACTCATAAGAAGTAGAATGACACCGTTTGGGTTACATCTACTCACCAAACCGCCCACCAAGATGTAAAATGAACCGCTTTCACTTTCTACGAATCACTACTACGTTGGAATCATTCCTTTTCATTTCTAACAGACAAGTCCACTCATCGACAGCTATTATCTCCTCAAAATCGCGTATTGTGTAGGCCTCTGGTATCACAAACTGGCAGAAGCACATTGCGAAAGTCCATTAGAAAATTAAATCATACATTTTTATCGTCGTCATGTTGTAATTCGAGATATGTTCCTGCCATCATAAATTGTTTTTGGAAAGGTGAAAGTTTGTTTTTGTGATTCTGAAAAACATTTCTTTGATTTTCAGTATGTCTTTTCTTTGCACGTGCATGTACATCGCCGTTTTCATGTCCCTTTGTTCAAATCTATATGAAAAAAAAAAAGAAAATACACAAGTGTCATAAACAATTATTTCAAGACATTTTATTTGTGCGATACTGTATTTTGAAGCATTTTTTTAATTTGTGCAAGGCCAATGTTCTTAATAATTCCATTTCTTTTGAGTTAATTTTTTTCTGTAAAAAAAGTTGACTCTGCATCAATTAATATGCAACCTGTCTCCCTTATGACAGTCAGATGGATTAAAAAAATATATCCTAAGAATTCAACGTGTTTCATCAATGAGATATATCTACAAAATGTCTTGATTGTATCCAAGAAAATTTTCAAACTTTATATCATGTACAGTATGAAAAATGTAGAGAGCATCTGGGATTTGTCAGATGAGATTTTTTTATGAACAGTATGTTTAAAAACCCTCATTTGTCAATCTAGCTCCAGATAATATAATTATTATGACTTATTTTTCATACAGAAAATGACCTTATATTCAAATGATATTTCAAAACCACTTTTCTTCATTAATAATTTCAGTGAATCCCAAATTATGTTGGGTCTCCCAAGTCGAATCGAGAGAGGTGTTGCTGTAAAGATAGGGTCGCAACACATCAAAGTTATAAGTAGGAGGGAGGGAGTGATTTTACAGACCTGCCTGCGAGCAATAACCTACGCTCTCCCAGCATGAGAGAATATGCCCCATCCCTTCGTTTGTTTCATCTCAAATTTGACATGTAACATCCAAAAATATTACCTCAACCATAGAGAATTCTCAGATGAAATTTGAAGTTGTCTTTCCCTCATTGTCTATTGGAAAAGATTCGCAACTGGGACAATTCTTGCGGTTTGAATGTTGTGGTTTTTACACCACCTTTTGGTGAAATCGGTTTTGGCGCGCACAATTACATGCCGCATATCGACGTCAGCAAAAAGATGTATGCTGAATATTCATGTTAGATAACACACTTGTCTAGAAGAACAAAATAAACAAAGTTTTTGTCAAGGTAAAATCATGTCCTAAGGGATACGCATTATACAAATCATTTTACATAAACATTAATAGAATTAAGTAAACTGTCTTGAGTTTCTTTATTAGCTTTGGACTATAAAGCTTTAATTTTTTAAAGTTGCCACCTGAATACCATTCCAATGATTCTGTCAAGTAACTTTTAAAATAAATCAATGTATAAATCGTTACATTGTACGTCAGTGTCTACTTGGAATAATACAGTTTGTAAATTACCGAAAAATTGGTATCATTATACCTTTCTGATCTTCAATTCTAATTCACGGTTAATGGTAAGTATATATTTTCCAAATCAGCAAATGTTACTGTATGTGCCTGTACAAATATTAAAAACAGATAAAATTACAAACCTATGTCTTGAATTTTTTTTTTGTCTCACAGATTATTAAAACACAACCAGCATTTTCGGATTTACGATAATGTAATGTTTTCTGATGTCTGAAATTTTCCATTTTTTTCTTGTAAACATTGGATTTATATAAAGTGGGTATGACATTATCTGCCAACGAGAAATTGCTGGTATTTTTGTATGTTTATTTGTTCCGTGTGTTGGTTGTTTCTCTTTTCTATTCTTATTTTCCATAATATTTCTTCCTCCTTCTCTTTGTAGAATATATTTTTCTCTTATAACAAAAACCCATCCTCGTTAAAACTCCAAATACCTTTTTTCTAATATTTGTTTGAAGTTGGGTTGATGGGCATGAAGAATACTTTGTTGACGGCTTTCCTTTCTGTTTGCACAAACTGTATCGGAAGCTCTTAGGTATTCTGTGCATCATATACCTGCTTTAGTTTCAGTCAAATAATCTTCATTTACTTGTTGAAGAGTCATCTTGGATGGAGAGAGTTGACAATAATAGAAAGAAATATCCGTATCATAGCCTGAAGTTAGCGACTTGTAGTGACCAGTAAGAAGTCAAGCGTGATCGACCATCACGTCTTAAACATCTTTTTTCTCAAAATGAAGTGGGTGTAGCATGCATTGAGCGTAGTTTCTTACTTTTCCTACTGCGAAATATCGGTGTCTTTCTATCTGTATCAGTGAGGTATTGTTCACTTATCAAGAGTCATGCTTACGGAGCGAAGAGATATTATATGTTTATCTAGTCTACTGCTATAGCTCATTTTACAGAGACCCTATCCCTAGCCGACCTGAACGGAAACGAGCCGGTACTCCAGGCGGCTCGTCATGGCGCAACTCAGAGTCTTGTTCGCGTAGCCCGATCCCGCCGAGGCAGAGAAGAAGTACCCCCACTACAAACGACGTGCGTGGGACTGATAGGGCAAGCTGAGACCCATTCGAGGGTTCTTGAGCGACGTAAAACGCTAGGGGCCGTTACGTCGATACACCTCTTCAAGTCGCCCTGTAAACTTTCTAAAAAGCTGTGTGGTTTTCCTCTTGAACTTTCTCGGTTTGGGAATTTCAAGTTAACCATATCGCAGGTTGATCCATAGAACAACCGGGTATATTCATGTTAACTTGTGGGCCATGATGAGCGAACTAGAGGAAATAATTGAGTATAAATCACTTCTTTTGCGGATGAGAAGGGATTCCTGCCTGCATAACCTGTACAACAATTATACATGTATGCAGTTATGAAACAGTAACATCATGTTACAATTATAAAAAAAAAAAAAAAACATGTCCTAAAATTGAGAAACTTCATATAATAGAGCGATGTTACCTCCCTTAAAAAATGACACTTTTATTGCAAACTGCGAAAAATGGATGTTCATCATAAGTCATGTTTCAACAAGTATCTATCATTAATTTGAAATCATCATAAAGTGCAATTAAACACTTGTATAGTCTTTTATAGCATCCAATGACTAGTTTATTCTGAACAATTATTATCTATTTTATGACTAACCAATACAATTAAAATGAATTGATGTTCAATATTTCTTAGACGCTTGAAGATGGTCAAAAACATTTAAAGAAATGAAACATGATCGTTCGAGTCGATAATGTTACCGATAATACAGCAATCATTTTAAATGAGAGTTATATAGCTTCCTTGTACTTAAAACTTCAGTAATATGACTTGGGCCATGTATCGGTTCATAATCCTACCTATCAAGCTCTTATATGTAAAAAGTAAAAACAAATAAAATCGAATGACTAGAGACGTGTTTTGCTCGATTTTAGTTTCCACCATGATTATGGTCATCTTGAATTGAAAGACCTTTTTTTAGATGAAAAACTTTTTCTCAGTGGTCTAAAATTCACTTTGGTATCCCTTTAAAAATAGAATTCAAAAGAACAGTGCTTCGCTTCAGCTGTGACAAAATACCAAGAACACGTCAACACATAAAATTTGCATGCCGCCACTTGCCACACAAATCTCTACGAACGTTAGATTTTTGCTGAATTGGTTTACTATGTTCTTGAGGCGTGTTTTCTTTATCATTCAAAAGCATTTTTTTTTCAATCAATGAAATGGGAAAAGCTGATAAAAAGATCCCAAATATTGGATATGTTTTCATGTAATATCATAATATTTCATAATTACGTAACACCTAATTCGTCGTGTAAATGGGACAATCACAGTTGTATGACAGATTAAAAGAGCTTCTGGATGATACACTCATTAACATGATTAATGTCTTTGCAAACTATTTAGTTACACACACAATAGCAATTACCATAATTTTTGTCAAATTAGTTGATAATCCTAGCTCATCAATCATTTAGGAATAATTGAAAGGATCATTCGAATGACAAAGGTTTCGCATCATAGTGTGGATTTGCTTTCATCATTTTGACTTCTGCAGATGAAGAAAGATATTTATATTAAAGCAAAAACTTTTGCTGAATAGCGCATTGCACAAATGATTTGGTTGTGCCAATGTTTCACCTTCGGAATTATGCTTATGATATGAGAAATACATTCAAAATACGTCTGCTAAAATGAACAAGATAAGGCTTCACTGAATAAAGAATATAGAAATGCTATGTTTGTTTGCTTTTCTTAATTGAAATTACATCATTACGATCAACAATTCCTACATTAAGCTTATTATTAAAGGATGCGAAAGTTTTCGTCTCCATCTGTATTATCAAATCATCAAAGATTATAGGCTTAGAATTATTCAGTATTATTACTTTATTTTGAGTTCTTCATTGCGTCGTTCGATTTAGTGTAAGTGGGAAGTCGAACCAAATATTTTGTAATTCTGAAATCAATAGATAAAGGGTGATAATAGATGGAATGATTTGCATGTGTTTTATTTGGCTTTTCTCTTTCACTATTGAAGGTAGCTTGCTGTTTCAATGATGATAATGGCCTCTCTCATTAGCACGATTATTTTTGTCGAGAATCACAATAATAGCCTTTGTCTTTATATCAGAGGGCTGCGATACGGAACAGTTAATGCTAAAATAATCAAATCGCATATTAAAAAGTATAACAGTGAGGGTTTTGCTTTTCATTCTTATCTCTTTTAGGATATCGTAAACATGGTATACGGAATTAATTTTACTATCTCGAAAATGTCCTCATTCAGGCGGAGAAAACGAAATATGCATGTCGCGGGGTCTGTCGTTGGGGGCGCAGTTTCAAACATCAGAATATGGGTGACGACATTGCAGAGTAGGTTTCTAGTAATCTGAAGACACTGAGCTTCATTATTCTTATTCATTCACAATCACTCTCGCTATTCTGTCCCTGGTGAAATTCAGTTCTGTGAAAATAAGCTCCTCATTCTATAGCACTTCTTTCTTTCTCTCGACATACACCCTTCTCACACGAGATAGATAATGCAGTGATATTTGCATGATAAGACCAAGCTCCCGTTTCACAAAATAAGATCTGGAAAATTGGAAAAGGACCGAAATTCAAGATATCTATTTGGGGCATGACATATGGTTGGACACGATAGGGCAATCAATGATGTCAAAGAGGTGAAAACCATGTCTATAGAATGGTATGGATTATGCTTCATCACAAACTGAAAGCTCATATATTCCCTAAGCTCGACCTGATGGCGTGTTGTCTATAGACTCGGTAATGGTACGCTGCTGATTGGTGTAAAGGTGTAAGCAATTAGCACCAGGTTCTAAATCCCATAACGGGTGGACCGGGTTCACTCGCCACCCTCTCTCTCTCTCTTTTCCTTCATGACCCGATGTCTGCCAAACCCTTCTTTAAGTCCTTAATCCCGCGACTAGGGTTCTCTCTCCGTTTTATCGTTCATTCTATTTTTCCACTTTTCATCTTCTATATTTCTGAGAGGGTTCATGAATGGTGCTTAATATTTGTAGAGAGCTATATCGGGTTTCGAACCAATTCTACATGCCTCACCTAGGTGACCCCTTACTGGTATTACTTACTGACCCCTTGGTGCATGCGCTGATGGATGGGGACCCCAACGTTTCGGGGCGACGCGAAGAGAGTCATTCGCTCCTGCCTGAGTAAGGCTGGCAGATGTGGACCTGTCGACATTAGGCTCACTATCTCCTGCCAATCAAAAACAATGTCAGCTCGTCACCCATGGTTGCCATGGATACGTAGTATATTTAATTATTTTATGTACATTTCATTAGGAGGCAGATTAAGCAAGGGTCCCGTATATTTGAATGGAACAAGTCAAAGAGAGCGTTTTACGTTTCAAATCAATCCTATTTTGTATATGATATTGAATTTTCCTGAAAGTTTTCAAACAATTGCAATGATTATCCCAAAGGTTTCAAGAAACATTCCTTTTTTATAGTATTTTGTGTGGTTTTATCCGCAACTCGTTCTTCTGTTTTAATTTATGATTATCACCATTATCGCATGTCATTCGTTCAGGTTTCGATCTGACTATTTGTTTAAAAAATCTTTTAAAACATTTATAAGCTGGAAAAAATATAATAAAACAAAAATCTGTAAAATTTTAGCATTCTGGTATTAGCACATTTGCCAGGAATTTTTGGTAAAAACAGTTACTGCAAATTGAATTTTTCCATGGTAACGATATGTTGTATAAACACTTGTTTGTGTGTAAGAATATTATTAAAAGTGATATTTGCTCCAGCGATACTTTATCTATATTTTTATAAAATTTATGGAAAGTGCGGTGATGTAACACTTGCTGTCTTTTTACCTTTCTCGTGCAATTTAGAGATATCACACGCGTTCTAATAACGTAATGTATGTTTGTCACACACATTTACTTAAATCCTGGTAAATAATTACCATAATGTTCATTTTTTTCAAATGAAACATACGTAAACGCGTTAATAAAATTGTAATAAATAATGCAATATCATAGTGTAAAAATAATCCCAGAATCGACAACAATTATGAAGGTTTTTCTGAAACGTTAGGCATTAAGATCCGTCCTTCAAAGTGAAATCAAATGTTAAGATCTTTTCTTGAATTTTGAAAATATTGTGAATACAAACATGGACGTAAAATATATAAGAAAGGTGTTTAATTTTCAAAATTGCAATCGTCTAAATGTGCCCTTGTATTAAAAAAAAGAAAAAGACGAAATTTGTGTTTTGTCGACATTTTGCTTAATATACACTGCGTCTATTTCAGGTTGCCTTTAACATGTTAAAGGCACGAGTACGGTTTCGGTAAATGTCAATATTTTTTCAAACCTGTAAATATACTACCTGATTACATATTATATGATGAATGGTGTGCAGTATTGAAAATAAACGATTCCAAGAAATATTACACCAATGGCTAATGTATTTTAACGGAATATTCAGCGATTTGTTTGTCTTCAGAATACCAACCCTCTCACAGGTTATGCAAATTTACGCATTTATTTGTTTGTATGTACGATTTTGTTTTTGAAAATATGTGTTAGATAATCTAATAGTATAATTACCACATGCATCGAATGAAATATAAAAAAAGACAGTTTAGCATTTATTTTCAATATTAAAAAAATGAACGCAAGGTTAATGATCGAATTTTTGATATTAAACTAGGTTGTTTCTAGTAATCGACAAATTATAGATTTTAGGATTCTTTATAAAATATACATGGTGCCATAATTATACTTATGAATTGTATACAATGGGGTTCTGTGATTTTATAATTTTTAATTTTACAATGACATGTTATCAACTTTGCCATTTTAAGTGATTTATAGCCGCGACAGCCGAACATGTGTTATTTCCTGATGATGATACAGTTTCTTGTTTGTAAATTAATGGATCTGATTTAATACAATTGAGACATAACACGCGACACTGAAATGCTGGTATACAGAAATATAATAGGATATCTGATGACGCACGGACTTGTTAAAATAATATCTAAATGATTTTAGTGTTATTTTGGTATCATCTCTATGGCGCCATACCCTTTTGAAAAATACTCGAATTGAACAATAAATTAAGCAATTGACCATAGTAAGCTGTATTGGTTATATTACATTTGTACTTTGATGACTCCGTACTTATCTCAAGACCAATTTTGTTGAAATTGTTAAGCTTTGTTTTTTCATGATTGATGTATGAGTTATGACCGGTCTTTGACCGTACTTTGTTATGCTTGCACAACCGTTCATCCTCCAATGAAATAATATTACAATTTTATTGCATTGACTTGAACGGGAAGTGAAATAAATGACTGACAAAAGGCAATGAATAAAGTCGACAGCGATTGGGTCATAAGACAGAGGAGGAGTCCATCACCTAAACTGTGGGGCTTTTGGATTTTCACGTCCCCGGTGTTCCAAAAAGTTTGCAGTCTTCCCAAAATTCTTAGTTTTGGGCCTGCACCGGCCGTTATGTTTTAATGAATCTTTTCGGAAAACTTTTCTGATTGTATCAAACGATTATATAATGTTTCCAAAGTAAAGTTCTCAGAAAAAAAATAAACAAGTAGAAATAAACATATATTTCGAATAATGCAAGGACCGTGTCTAGAATGCAACTGAGACGTATACCATTTGTATACTAAAACTTTTACTTTGGGTTTCTGTCTGTGGTAAGCGTTTAACATTTCATTCGCAGATCGTTGGCACTGTTGTCCTCTTCGGGTTTTCCACACTCACAAATGTTCATGTTGATGATTTTATGCATATTTATACGGTGTATAAATCATCTTTATTTCAATCACATAGAAAAGTCACGTAAATTAAAAAAAACAGGTCTTTCGTGAAAAGAAGTGAAAAGAAATTCAACTTAATTAACGTGAGACAAGGGTTACAGAATTAACATTAAATTGCAGAACAATGACAAAGAATGAATAAATGATACAAATAATCGAGGCATAATAGACATGAATATGCATTCAACATTTGAGCTAAATTATTTGAAGATATTTGCCTGTATGCATGTGTCAACTGTTTTATCAGATTGAAATTCAACAGCTGAAGAACAGATTCGCTAACCACAAAGTTCTTCTGCGCAAGTGTTCTATCCTCTGAAATCTATAATTTCAACCAACGCCTTCATCTAGAAATGGAACTTTAAAAAAAAATAATTGGAGGTTGGAGATATGGAGCGGCACCAGCTTCCCAATCAATTCACCATCATGAAAACTATTATTAAATTTGCGGGATGGGGAGATGTAGCAAATTCGTTCTTTATCGACAAAATAGGGCGGAAATTTGGAGTGTTGGAAGCTCCCTTTGGACTACTTTTGTATGTTTGATTGTAGATGGGAGAGGAACCCTTACTGATGTGGAGTACCAGGCTATGCCGCCGTGCCTAGGCAACGGAATCAAGGGGTTGAGAGAATTGAGCGCCAGGTATATGGCTAAAGCTTAACCTGTCACCAACACAGCAAATCATAATATCGGGTTGCCTTTGATATTACCACGATTGCAACTACACATTGCAAGAGAAGTGGAGGGTAACTTGGGGGAATAGACCTCATTTTCCCCCTGCAATGTCGATGGTGATAGGTGGACGCTGAGTCATAAACAACAGGAATCGGATTTTAAAATCACCATTGTATAAAACACCATTTCATTGAAAGAAACGATCATGCCGAGAAAAAGTGTTTGCTATAGTAAAGAATATTAATTCGTTCAATTTAACCATGCACCCCAAGCAAAGAAAATAGACCACCAATATTAGTAAATTGCAATTGGCTACACCCTAATTATTTAGCCTTATTTGTTATGGGTTTTCATATATGTGGCAACATACCATCACGTAAGATTTCACATATGTAACGTCATTGTAAATTTGAATTTTTGAACTACCAGCCCCTGCCCCTCCCCACCCCACCCCAACCCCTTCTTCTCTCCATCCCACAGACTGTCACATTCTCCACCATTCTCCATCATTTGCGGATTAGAGACGGGGGTTAAACGGCATTCCTTCCCTTCTATCTCATCGGGGAGAGTTCATTTTCATCCCTCAAACGAAACTATTTTCCAATCGGCTCGCACCCGGTGAAAGAAGTTTAGAAGATAAATATGAAAACATATCGAATGCCAATCTTCGATGATAGCTTTTTGATGGAGTTTGTGAGATGGTGCGAGCGTAACACACTTAGAAAACTAACAATGAAGGATAGATTTGAAATCGGCAAGATCCAATCTTGATTTTTGACAACTAAAGCCACCTTTTTGATGGGTCATACTAGAAATTGGGAGAAAATCTCTTATATCGCATATTTTGATGGATTAATTCTTGAGAAGGAATTTAATGAATGTTTCCCATCGGTTCTACATTACCAAATATATGGTTGTTGTTAGAAATCGTTACATTTATGATTTTGTTAAGTTTCCAAACAAATTTTAAATCCTAATATGTTTTGCGTTTTTAACGTGCGTCGGCCCTGCGCACAAAGACACAGGTCATACGGTGGACTGACGTTCGGCGTATGCTCCTTAAGCGCACGCCAAACGTCAGTCTACCGTCTTATCAGCGTGTACTGTGCACACGGGGAGCGTTTTTTTTATTTCTAAAAACGCCGGGCCGACGCAGGTTAAAAACACAAATGTGTGAGCAGTGAGTCGGCGTTTACCAAATGGTGGCCAATCTTTTATCTCATTTGCCTTATTATTGGTCTATTGTCAAATCCACCAACTGTTTGGCAATATTTTGCTCAATTTGGGGGTACATATACAATATATTAATTGTAGAGCTTATAATTGTTGTAATGGATGAGTAAAACATTGCCCGATTGTTGATTGGGTTTGACTATTCCCGAATGTTTTTGCCGTGTTCATATCGATGTTATTCTTTCAGAAACAAAGGACATTTTATGTAAGAAAAATGCGTCACAAAGAATATAGGGATGATATCAATGTCAAAATTCATAAATCCTGTCAATACAGATCGATTTTTTAAATCCACCCTACAATATCACAAATTCACACAAATAAACTTTTAAACGTCCGATCCGTCCTTTCCTGACAGTGAATTTCATGATAAAAGTCATGCATGTCGTTGATGTTCCGATGAAGTTAAGAAAAATGGCCGACAAATTGGTTTTTATTTTACTAGTCATATTAGTTCATTCGTCTGTGTTGATGATGTTCTTTCAATGCCCCAAAGATTCCTTGATTGATTAACTGTAGGCTTTTTATTTGACACATGGAATATTAATTGTCAAAATGACCGGAAACCTTATTCCTTACAAACTCAGAGTCGATCAAAGAAAGCATTACAAAATGATAGATTACTCTGAAGCCCAAAGATGGCGATAATTGACTGAGTTAATTATTACTGCCAACCAAATGCCGCGTTGTGTCAAAATTATTCCCAAAAGCTGTCCAAAACTCCCAAGAAAATATGGATTTATCCCTGTGCGTATGAAGAAAAAGTGTGCGAGAGAGGGAAAGGGGACTTTTGAGTCGATTCAAACAGCGTCATTACCTGTTTAAATAGCCACCAGCATGTTTGACACTCTTGAATAGAGCACGACTTGTGGAATATTTACGAATGCTTTGAGGGGAATAAAAGAACCATGCATCAATGCCCGTGAACCCCGAGAAAGGAAACACCAAGCAAGGGTTCCTAACCTCATGATAGACCAAGAGCCCCAGTGTTGGATACGTCTTTATACCCGCTCATCGGCCAGTAGAGAATAGGAGTGGAGGGGAAAACCAGAGGAGAAATAGAATGTTTTGGTCAAATGAAAAAGATGAAGAGGGAGAGAGGGAGAGAGAGAGAGAGAGAGAGAAGGGGGAGGGGGTGAGAGATAATTATAAATATCGGAGGATGGGAGAGGGTGGGACTTTGGAAAATTAAAATCCATCACCATCGACTTCGGTCAAAATAGGATGCTGACTTGAATCGCACAAATCGCCTTCTGGTATATAACGCAGACAAATAGCAAAAACAAAACAAAAACGGATGCATGTAAAGAGTCTTTCAGGATTTCGTAGCTATTTTGAAATTGCATGTGTTTATTTTTCAGCTTTGGGACATATGATTTCAACTCATACGTGCTTTTGCGAGCAGTTTAGAGAAAATTGAAAATTCAAATGGCCTATAAAACGTGCATTGCATGATACTTTTCAACTTATACCATCAATCCATGGTGCAATTATCGTGCAAATATCAGCTTTGGTTTGGACTACCGTATATTGCACGAAGAGATAAAGAGAGAGGGGGAGGGAGAGAGAGAGAGCGCGAGAGAGAGAGAGAGAGATGGAGAGAGAGAGAGAGAGAGAGAGAGAGAGAGAGAGAGAGAGAGAGGAGGAGGAGGAGGAGGAAAAAAGGATGGGGTTACAAAATGTTACCACAATTTTTATCCAACTTTGAAAGATTGTTGAATTGTTTGTGTGTTTGTATGTGTGTATGAATGCATGCCGATTTCTAAGTTTGGAAAACATGGTGCACAACTTTTAACAATAACAAGAAACTACCAACCGAAGCAAATTTCAGCCAACATGAACAAAAGTATTATCATTGGTAAAGTAGACTTTGATCAACTTAAAGGTAACTTGATACATTTTTAACCAGTTGAGTAAACTTATTTCCAATCATATATAGATTGTAGAAATAGAATTTGTAATAAAAAAAAACAACTAAGACAATATTGGATGTAAGATAAGTCCTTTAGATTAATGCGTTGTTCATAGTCATGGATTCAGAGTCACGTCGCGAAAAACTACAATTATCAGAATGATTGAAATAAGAATTTGGTACAAATGCTACACATTAGACAGCATAATAAAACTTTTCCAATCGACAAAAAAAGGAATGAGCAAAATATTTTACATTTCATATAGATATTTCCAGAAAATTTACCTTTCTCCATCGATCGATCTATTTTAAAACTCACTGATAAAAGCGACTTATAAAATGCAGCAAAAATTAAAAGGGTTTATATTTTTCGTTATAAAATACTATGTACATGTAAATTATTCATATGTTTCGTAATAAAATACTATGTACATGTAAATTATTCATATTTTTTGCTATAAAATACTATGTACATGCAAATTATTCATATTTTTCGTTATAAAATACTATGTACATGTAAATTATTCTCTTCAAACAATACCTTGCCACTCAAGGAATCATTCTGATGCCATTACCTCATATTGCAATAGTGGGTTTTCAAAGTTGGACTTCATTTAAGTTGTGTCCATTGTTATATCAATTTATACCAGTTTGGAATTTGAATATTAGATTACTGTAGCACTGGGTCGAGTAGGTCACTCGTGACCTCCTTTATATTCCTTTTTCTACCTGTTTGAACGTCTGTGCCACGCAATTGTCATAACATCTTGATCCACACCTTCTCGATCCATCCCTTATTTTTTCCAACATTTGCTCTTTTAATTTGGGGCCAAGTACTTCTGAATCAATGATTAATAAAGTTAGTAGAAATATAAACCATTAAATAGAGAGAACACCCCGTGAAGCCCCTTCTTTCTTGAATCGGAGTGTTATGTGCCGATACGATATCGTCATGCACACGCTAACCATTGATCGCGATTGCAAAGATTCGTCCAATCAGCGAAGAGAGGGACTCCCAAATTGGCGCCAAACTCACAAAATTTGTCTTTTACCTTTCGTTACTGAAAGTTTGTTCAAGCAATTAGCCAGAGGACTCGAAAGATATACCGCTTCCCCAAGATTGATTTCTTCTTGGTTTTGATTAAAGCGATTTGCCTGCAGTGTTAATTGATCGGGAGGTGGGCCGGAAAGAATGTGATTTCAGGGGCGGGATGTTTCCTAAAATTAAGACATGGCGGTAGAACTGGGTAATTCATCCGACTTCTTGCAAGTACCAATCGTTTCCGTTCGTGTGTTGGCGTAGCCTACGATCGGTCGAATGTTGGTGATGGTTACACTAGGCGTACGCGGGCGGGTGTTGTATCTCAGGGCGTTGCTTGTAGCCATCTTCAGACTGACACAGAATCTCACGTCTCGGCTACGCTCTCTAACTCAGGCTAGTCGAAGTAATTTTCCTAATCGAGATTTCACAAACTGTGCAGTCTAGTTTGACCCAAGTTTGATTATGTTACATGTAAGATTGTGGACTTAATTACAAGTTTTGTATGGAAGTGAACTATGAGATGGAAACATGAGGTATCTCTAGTCCCTGAGATTGGCATGAGAAGACTGGGTTTTGTTCAGGATCATGACACCTAAGTCAGGTGTGCATTGGCATGGCCATGATTACATGACACTCACATTGTCCTATCGAATCAGTTTGGAAACTGCCTGGATAGCCGAGGTCAGTCTCCCTAATCTGCCCATTTCCAAAGGCCATGGGTCACGTGGTGTATTCCCGGGGAATGGCTCCAACAATATGGCGAATGTAGGGCAATACATATTTTGTTGCTGAAAGTTGATGCTTTCGATCGGGTAGCGTCCACCCGCGCCACTGGCAATCTCTGCGGGCATGAAACCGCAATTAAGGAGGAAGTAAGACCCTGATAGGTATCCACTCAAATTATCACGATGATGACATCGTACAAAACGCCCCAGTAGTAAAGCCAGTTAATATGGCGTCTTTCTGAATGCTCCATCAGGAACCCTTCGCGTGTCTCCCAATTTATTTCCCAACCCTGGCTTAACTTTGCACCCAGTTGAGCAAAGAAAAAAGAAGAAAAAACTTTCCCTCCTTTTTTCCCCTAACACATCATATGATGATTCTAAACGAACATTTTAAAATGATGACGAAAGTGTGAAATGTGATTGCATATTTTGCCCGAGCACGTTCTCACAATTTCCCGTAGTGGTTGTAAATTGGGGGCCCAAAGGGTGTGCCTTAATACATACGCAAAATCATAGCGCCAGAAGAAAAATCATTTCATGTTAGGGGTATTTGACTCGATTCTTATCTTAGTTTTTTTCTTCAAATCATCCACGCCTTATATTCATGGACATCTTCTGCACTGGTCTCTTGGAAATACATTTCTTGAGACTACATATCCTGACGTCTGTCTAGAGAGCGACAAGATTTGATCCTAGGAGCTACAAGGTTTATTCAGATAACCATTTCACTTGCAGATGTCGATTGAAGCTTCTTAATCCAATGCTGATTCTCATGAGCTATATGTGTTGCATAGCAAGTCGGTGAGCTCTGACAGCTAGGGTCATTAGATTCGAATCGATGAATTTGCAGACCTTTTCCATCCTTTAAAAAGATGGCGGTTAATGGGTTTAGGGAAAAGAAAAGATATGTGAGAGTCTGCTCCGCTCAAATGATCTCTGATCACATCTAACGATGGCACCCAAAGCACCGATCAAAAAGATTACTCCACATAAGAACTTCAGCTATCTTTACTCACTTTACAAAGTTTAACTATTCTTTCTTTCCCCTATTTTTACTGGATTGAGGACAAAATGAATAAATAGCAAATTTAGAAATGTATTTAAAAAGTAATGTCTCTCACGGGAAAGCCCTATTTCTTTTCCTCTATAAATATGACTAATAATGATCGTTAAAATATCTGTTTACTAGCAATATATTTTGATAGCTAACTGCACCCAGACGAGCAATATAAATTATTATTTTTCTCTTTAATGTAAATTAATCTCCCCTTATCTTGTCTTAGGTTTGGAAACATTACCCCGTTAGAGAATTCGCCTTCTGATTACTGTCGATGTGGCCCTGGTGTAAAATAATATTTTTCAGTAGATATGTATGTCTTGATATGTATCCGGTGTGTTTAATTATTCATCAATATTTCTTATGATCTGAGATATGCTGATTTATATCCAAACGATTTACAGTAATTCTTTGACAAACATTTTGATTTAAGGCTTATACATGACGCCCAAAAATATGTGACATTAAAAACAATATTTCGATAAAATTGCTCGAATCTTAGTACAATAAAGGATAGCTCATCTGTCTGAGCAAATAAATTAGACCAGCGTTTTCTTATTTGAAACATCAATATTGGTCGAATAAAAACTTTTAACTGACGTTGACCTAAAAATTACTTTGATCATTGTAAAGAGAAAAAAAAGTCTTCAATCATTAAAGCTTTCATATTCAATCATCAGCTTCCAAGAAAACAAATTCAAGTCAAATGGGATAATATTCCGACAAATCACAGTGTGAAATCCCTAATCAGGATTGTTCGAATCAAAAGAATCTGCCATTAAGCCAGGGGTAGCGTTGTGGGGTTAAAAGGCCGCGAAGAGGACCTTGAGAGGGGTGTTAGCTTGACAAATTCTCCCCGGGCCGCCCGGGTACGACACTCAGCGGGTTGGGCCATGTGGTTCGCTGCTGCATGCGAAATATACCATGATCTCGAGCGTTTTTTATGCCACCCACCATAGAATTCAAGGTAGACCTTTATTATCTTAAAACGTGACGTTTCTATAAATGTGTTTCTATTTTGACTTAAAATTAGATGGATTTACATGGCACCCGCACAATAATCGTTGTAAACAGGCGTGGATAAACTTTTATTGTGACTGACAAGTCAAACTTCACAATCATTGATGATAACAACAGAATTTGATTCAAACGATAATTTAAAAATACTTATTAATTATCTTGAACCGTACGATAAGTGATATAAAGTTATTTTCATCAGCATTACCGAACCGGGCGTATATTTCATGTTTCCGGTTTTGTAAATGGTTTAATAGGTTAAAATGTTTGGTAAAGGCATAATGTCATGGTAAAGGCAAACATATTTTGTTATATTGGATCATGTGATATACTTGTTAGTCTGGTAATCAAGAATAATAAATAAATCAATCTACATCTGTTCACAAATTATTTACATGTTTATACCTTAAAATTAAGAATAATGCAATACTAAGTCCACATCTTCAGTAGATAACAAACAACAATCGATGTCGGTACATAAAAACAACTTCTCTATCAAAAATTCTGGCTACTGAATTTACTTAAATATCATAAAAATACTCGATGAAGCACAGCTGTTACGACACTGGAGGATGCTAACCTATTTCCTTAATTCCATTGGTGTAAAACATCACTTTAAACAACGTAGACGTGATAGAAAGAATCTAGATTGAATACCATTGAGGCGTCGTCTTTAGCGTGAGTAATTTGTGCATTATTTTGATGTCGTTTCTATCCCGATTTACTTTTAAATGATATATTTAAACTTAAGCTCGTTTATTTGGGATGGCCTTTCTATCTGCCACCGCATATGATGAAGCATTTTTTTTTTTAGTTTGTAGGGGTCTTTATTTTACGAGAAAATATTTTTGAAGAGGGAGATCTTTTGTCGTAATCCTCATTTCGAGACGCAGACGAATACGGCTTTAGGGCGCACGAAACAGCGACTGTTGGCCAAAAATGCCTCGGGCGTGTTTCCCCGGGAAACGCTGGAGCACAGGGGTCTTTTCTTCGGGCGAAAAACCAAAATGATAACCCAAGTTCAAATGGAAGAAACTTTAGATTCAGTCTGTTTTGAAAGGAATAAAGCCTGAACGTGCAACTGCAATAGAGTCTGCATAATAAAGGGCTTACAATGGAAAATGTATATCATCTCATTATGCAACGAATATTCGGCAAATATAAAAGACAGACGTGTTTTTATGTACGATATGCTAAACACATACCCTAATGAACAGTGTGATTCATTCTGCACGATCTGGAAAATGCAAAACAGCTATAAAATCAATAATTGAAAAGAAGGAATTAAAATGTGTGTGGATTATCTTTAAAAAGTTATCACAGTTATTACTTTGATCTGTTTTATTATAATTATCGACTTTTCCCAATTTCCTTTATTTTTTCAAAATCAATCATTAAATGTTTTTTAAATAAATTTTACAACTGAATATACGCTATTCTGAATCTTTAAAACCTAAAACAAGTTCAAACCAACGAATATGAATCGCAAGATTCCAAGAATGTATCGTTCCGTCATTCTATCGACACAGCCTACCAATGCACCCATTTAAAATCGCCATGTCATAAATTGAAAATAAAGAGAATTTAATCTTTATCTTCTATCACCTAGAAAACGAATATTTGAAATATTATGTCATAATTTGTCATGATGCATGATGTGAAGAAATGAAGCAATAAAATTTGCTCAACAATCCTCTAATATAACACTGAGAAAAACATGAATGCTGAATTAGAGTGCAATACAGCTTCAATCATGTCAATATAACACAGATGACATAGATTAAATGGTAATCTGCAGACACTTAATGTAAAAATCGAATTGAGGCAGAATCGTAAATGTTCGATTAGTCAATATGATTTATTCAAAACACAAGAAGAGGCCTTAAAGTTAAGCCTCAATAATAAAAAAAAAAGAAGAAATAAACATAGTTTAAATAGAAATAGCTAAAAAAAAATGTATAAACATTCTTTATCAAAGATGCAATATTCAACCAGTCATCTGATTTATTACTGATTCACAATGTGGGTTTTTTTTTGTGATCTCACTTGTTCTTCTCTCGCCCCCCCCCTCTCTCTCTCTCTCTCTCTCTCTCTCCTTAATGAGATACTTTACACCCCTTCAGTTTTCTGAAACTCAGTACTTATTCTATTTGACTATATGTGATATCTTTCTCAAACAGTCACATAATCTTGTTATGTTTTCATTCCTCTTATCAGTGATATGGTGCGCTTTACACCTGCGTTTGTACTTTCAAGTCAAAATAGAAACTTCGCTTTCAGCCTGTCAGCTATGTGAAATAACATTTATATAACCTTATTTTGGCCGTTTACATAACATGTTTCACGACTAAGTTTTAAGATTTTACTTTCTTGTACGTCAAACATTTCAAAGAACCATCCTAAGTAAGTAACTATCTAGAAAAAAAAACATAATCTTTAGAGAAACAGAAAAGTATATTTTAGATGTCGTACATGCACGAAAGTGACCCATCAAAAACATTTTTGTTTTGGATTTAGACGCGATAAAACTGAATACTTCAATACGGTAACTTTACAATAGATATAGATATGAATTGTGTATGCCCATTTAACAGCTCATCAAATGGCGCCATTTCTAACACTAACCAATGTCAATTAACAAATAACTATTTTTGCACAAACAGGACAACACATAAACCTTGGAATATTTACTACCTACTTCATTTCGATGGACCAAATAAATCTAAAATGATTCGCATATACGTCAACAAAAAAAACAAAACAAATACATGTAGTACACAAGATACAAGAGATTATTAAAAAAAAGAATCTCACAAAAGCCTCTGCATTTGCATGTGCAGCGAAATCGTCGCCGCAATTCCAGGGTTACTTAGAGGCGGAAGTGGACGCGACCTCACTTGGGAGTCCAAAGACTTGCTTGTGCTGTACCTAGTAATTGTCACTGGTAGATGCATCAAACACACTAAATAGGATCGTGGAGATCGTTGAACGTCGCCAACGATCACCCGATGACGGCACACAGCTGATATGAAACTAGAAAAGAATTTCAGATGTGACCCGTTGAGAACCAAGCCCATCTTAACTCTCATTTTCCTCATGGAAATCCACTAGAATTGACCATAACTCAATATAGTAAATAATAAGTACAGCGGTAAAAACTGGAACCAAAATGCACCTCCACAATAAACGATCTCGTTGAGGCTTCAGAACGAGGCAAATTACAGCTTCCAATTTGAGCTAGAGCAATCAGGTTTAGAGTGGACCAACAAAACACGATTCACTTAAAGAAACCTACTGCCCATGTACTCAAACAAGGAAATAAAGATCACAGTGGAACTATATGTTGGCTATTCCTATACCCTGCGCAGGATTGTACTTCGAAGATTGATTAGCAAGGACTATCAAGGACTGATTAATCGCCCTGGAAAATACGATAAAAGTATGGAAATCCTAAAAGATGTCACCGTCAGCACATTATGACGCGGTTTCACTGCTCACTAAAACTACGACCTGTTAGAAAACTCTGGCTAACTTTTTTCAGTTTTCCACGGTGTAAAAGTCTATGGCCGATTAAGTCTTTCCTAGAGTTGTCGCTTTTTTACGAGAAAAACAAGCCCCGATACGCCATTGAGATTATCCAGTCGCATTTAGTACAAGAAGACTTTCCGAGTAGAACCAATAATGATCAATGCATTATCATACTATTTGAATCATTATCGATCCACGTATACACGTACTTTTTTTCTGAAATAGCTTGATATGCACACATTTTCATGTCTATTCTGCTCGTCCTGTAAAAACAATTGTGAGAAATAAATGCTGGACTAGACATGTCCTAATTGTGCCTTATTATGGGTCATGAATTCTTTTTGTAAGCGCAGTCAAGGTAGCACGTAAGGTGTTGAAATGGAACCTTGCGGATTCTTCCTTTTTCATGTTCAACTCAGCTCTCATTATTTAAGAAGAAGTTTAAATTTACATTTTAAGATTAAGATCAACTAAGATTGACCACATAAGTGTAAGAAGACAAACAATGGCTTTCATCACGATTGTTGTATACCAACCAATCCACTTTAGTCATTCTAGAATGTTGGTGAACTGCTGTAATACATATATATGTATTACGCGATTTGGTGGAATATTTTTACTCTGAAATTGATTCATTCTTTTGTTTTAATTCTTCAACAACGATTCTTCGTTTCCAGAAATTCATGTATATCCAAATTTTGAAACAGTTCAAACCTCTGGTTAGATAAGGCTACAGTATCTTTGGTCAGAGACCCCCACCGGAATCCAAATGATCTATCGACACCCTGATTCGTTGATCCAGTATTAGAGTCAGGTGTAAAAGGTACGAAATCAAAATAATCGAAATGTCTCGATTGTCATGCGCGTCATGGGAATGAATTCCATCGTTCATTTTGAAAGCACACCTCAAGAAACCTTGATCTACCTGGTCTCGTGTTTGGACAACCTCCGCTAGGTGAGGTCATCACGAATGGAAGACACAGAGAACATATAAGAGCAGACTGATCACGTGGAGGTAGAAGTGTGGCAGAAGGAAATGGGAAAGGCTATCACGTGACCATTCCTAACAGGGGATGAGAATCTCAAAGATGTGTTACAATATAAATATTCTCCACTGACATGACTGAGCCCCATCTGGGCTAGCTGCTATGTGAGACAACATTCCCTTAATCGCACAGGTGCAAATATACTTGATTCTAAGACGCCCTAATCCTCGCTCAAAGTTTTACTTCTGATACGTTGTCATGTTTAGATCGATATTTCACTTTTCTTTGTTTCAGGTGATTCACATCTGCATCTGACTTGAACATTCATTATTGGGCGACATCTTGTTTCAAATGTAATTAGTGTGACTTATTTGTGTATTGCAAGCTTTTTTTCTCTTTAATTCGCATTCTAAAACTGGGGAAGGCTCACATTAACGCTTACTAAATGCAGTTTTTCCTTTAATTCTGTACTATCAGCCCAATTCAATTTAATCAGTTTAGTTTCAATATATTGAAATCTATTAATCTTTTACTATCTTGGTGTGTAAATAGCCGAAACTTAAAAAAAAAATAACACTATCAAAACTAAGATCATCATTCTAGAAAACTAGAGCTTGCATAGTGTTGTAAACGTTCCAAAAGATTTGCAGTTGAACCATAATAATAATAATAATAATATACATTATTTCTATAGCGCTAAAAACAGAGAGTACCATAGCACCATCCAATTTAACAGAACAAAAAAAAATCAAAACAATTTTATTACTGTTGGAAAAGGTAAGTCTTACGATGTTTTTTAAACGTACCGGAATTTGAAATTGCCCGTATTGCAATAGGGATACTGTAGGGTTATCTTTGAAGAAATAGTCCTCCTAAAAAGGACAAAAGTTCGAGAAAAAAAATAAACAAATATTTTCTACCACTTCCCACTTCTCTTCAGTGACCGCGCTTGTGGTCTTTACTTGAGGTTCTCTCACTGCTCAGGATTTCTTCACCTGAGGACGAGTTACTTAAATCTACTCGGAACGTCGTGTCTTTTCTCTTTCTTTTTTTTTTCTTTTTCGAACTTTTTCTTTGTCCTTTCCAGGACCATTTGTTTCTTTAAGCCTCAAATATTTTTGAATAGAATTATTACACTCATCTCACATCATTGCTTTAACAAAATATTTAAATTTCTCAATCTAAAAAAAAATCAAATAAAGTATCCCTATCAGCGCAAAAAAGCGCTAGCTCAGAACTAGGATACATTGTCATTTGTTAACATACTAGGTCATCATTCTTCAGGTAAGCTTGGATATTTTCGACAATTTAGACCTTGGTTACTCTCAAGCTCACCATATCAAGTAGTGCTTATGCCAGGGACTTGTAACATAAAGTCACTCTAATGATGGGATAGTAACTTATCCCGATCATGGTGGCTATTACCCCGGTAAGCCCTCACTTATACCCTCATTAACAACATCTGGGTCAGAGAAAGAAGGAATTGAAGGGTCCCATTTGCATGAGCATTTCGTTCGTGACTGTTTTAACACATTAGAGAGTAATTAGAAGCAAAATTAAAAAGCTACATTCCTTTAAAAACCTTCAGTGGTAATCTGAATCGTTTCTTCATTAGCTGCCTAAACGCTCTATTATTTGAGGGCAAAATGCAAAAATATTCATTTAGGAATTTATTCTAAATTCAAAATTTATAAATGTTAATAAGTTCCATCAGCATTTTTTCTAGTTTATTTGTTCAGATGGAGTTTGGTTGTTGCTGTTGTTGTTGTCGTCGTCGTTAAATAATTAATGAATATAAGATGCTTTGCTTCATTCATATTGATTTATTATCATCGAACACTATCAAAATACCACAAAGAGAATCATCATGGTTTTATGAATCCATGGTATCATGCATTTATACGATCACATTCAAGTTCATTAAAGCTTCATTATAAAGGCTACTATGTAGATGATATCCGAACAGGGGAATAGAATAAGTGTAGCAGTTACTGTCAGAAACTTGACAATACTGGCACCTTGGTTGAGTAAAGGCCTATAAGAAGAGTCTAGTGGGGGTAGTATTGGTTCCCTCCCTGTGCCTCCCCCGATCGCCACCTCTCTATGCGCTCGTCAATGAGTGGGGCTTGAAAGTGAAGCCGCGATGTCGCCGACCCGTGTCCAACCCGAGTCTTAGCGGGAGAAACCCGAACCGTGCTCCCTCTCGAAACCACGCTCGTCGCCGGCGTTGACCCGTGGCCGATTCATGTGGTAAATACTCCACTCGGCTTTCACCCTTCATGATCTCCTAGCTTCCAGTGTAATCTCACACGTACAGATGCAGGCCGAGATGTCTTAAAGTGCCAGAGCGAACAGGACTTTTTCTCTCTTTTTTTTTGTACACTTGTCAAACTCCATCATCGTAGTTCATCTGAATGTTACTTTCTACCCAGAAGGAAGCATAATTTGCAGAAAATGACTTGTCTCTCAAAAATGAGGCCTTCGAGTGGCATAGAACGTGAATTGATTTTAATTGTTTCTGAATGACATTCTAGAAAATAGGTCGAGCTTTTTGTGACAAATGATCAGATTAGTTTTGAAATTGGATTTGTAACGTAACAATCATTACTTGTAAAGCTAAGAATGGAAAGTAAAATGTGACAATAATTGGGGCAATCAACTCCGCAACGAGAAATCAATTTCCGTTGACAGCATAGACTTTCATCATCGAAGAAGTAAATGTGGTAGTGTAACATACCTTTAAAATGATCGTAAGAAACTCTTGAACAGACGCAATGAGTTATTGACAAGCAGAAGCGGTCCACTTATGGCCTTACGCTATACCTAATGGCTAGTTTTTCACCACCTTAAGACGTCTTTATGTTTCAAGGAATTATTTGGAATGCCTGACTAAATAGTCTGACAGACTTGCGAAGCTGCTGGTTTTATGTAAATTTAGGAGTTTCAGCCTTTAATTGATTTTATAGCCGACACCATTGAGATGTCAAAGGAAATTCTTTTCAGTTTTATGGACAATTAGGAACGTAATTTTGAAAGGGTCGTCTTCTTTTGATATTACTCGTGAGAATGACATGTGACACAAAAGACATGCAGAAAAAGGTGCTAATTGCAGTCTACTTATCTAATGGTCTAATCATTACATTCATTGATTCCATTTTGAAGGAAGAGCTCATCCAAAATAATGATCTTTTAAGAGGAGCAGAAAATTTTGGGTGAACAAAACAAAGGAAGTTTAAAAAAAATCTTACACGTAAATACAAATGTTTGAATTTTTAAAGATTTGAATTTAGAAAAAATGGGAAAAACATTCACAGCTTTTTATTAGTTGTCCCATTTTTCTCAAACTTTGTTCTTCTATTCATTTCCAGAGGCAAAAGAATCAGTAATAAAGTAAAAATGACATGAAAAGTATCAGAGGTAAAAGATTTATTGAGAAAAGTTTCCGAAGTACGCCTTGAAAAGGTACAATTGCGGGATCGGGGGTAACATTTTCAGTGGCAAAACTTAAAATGCTAAATAATCGGATATGTCAGATCGTCATAGGTAAAACATTAAGAAAGAAAACAGACTGTGGTAAAATACTAAGAAATAAAAATCATGAGAGATAAAAGAATTGAGCTTAAATATTCAGGGGTACAAAATCAGTTGGTTCTGTAATGCATGATTACAGAATTAAATGATTATGAACTTATAGTGTGGGAGGTACATGTACAAGCGGTAAAAAGGGTTATAATCGAATTTAAAGAGGTTGGTAATAGGCAAAATTTTCAGAGGAAAAAGTTTCACAGTTTCAACTGACAGTAGCTTAAAAAAGGGTCAGAGGTAAATGAATCAGTGATAAAATTATTAGGAGTAAAACCGATCTGGAGAAAAACGAAATTCATAGGTAAAATAAACTTCTCTTTCTTAGGAAGAAGTACAAGGGTGTGAGTAAAATGAATCTGGAGTAACAACAAAAAAATCCGGGTTTAAAGAGTCATAAGAAAATGAGATATTGAAATGTCCAAGAAAGATGAGTGTAAGAGGTAAAACAGTCGGAGTCTAAACAAATCAAGAGTTTAAGAAAAGCAAAGTCAGGGGTAAAATGCTTGCTGTAAACATGGTAAAGTAGTTAGTGGTAAAAGTATAGACGGTTAGAGTCAGACATAAAGATACAAGAGGTAATACACCAAACGTAAAAGTGTCATAGGTTTAAGTGACAGAATAAAAAGGATAGTGGGTGAGTCAGAAGCAAATTTAAATTATTTTGAGGTAAAGGTCTCAGACAGCTGCTAGTGCCGGAATCAAAGAAGTCAAAACTAAACATTTCAAATTAAAGGGGCATGATTCCCTGTGTGTCAGTTACGTGATTTGGTTCATCATATTATCCAGTATGTTATTCATTAAGTGCATTCTACAATCCGTAGAACTTGTTTCAATGGCATAAAACTTATATGGCACAATAACTACGCATAAATCAATATAAACGGCAACAAGAATGTCATAAGTCAATTCGCATTTAAGATTCCACTGAAGTTACTTTGATCAATTTAAATGAATGATAAGTTTTATACAATGATGCCCTGGTCGTTATTTGCTATAAGATGACTTTTTTAATGTCGAGATGCGTCGGAATTTCTAACCTCAACCAAACATTGTTTATTTCAATCGCAATTCTAAAGCCATGTTTTCTATATTGTATACTTAAACTTCAAGAAATCGTGAGTAAATAAACCACAATTGTCAAGGAATCTCCGTTTTATGTGGCATGGATCGACTTTCAAAGCCGCTTTTATACTGGCGGGTCATGAAAACCAAATGAAAATATGTAGAATGACTCGTTTATATTCCTGATCACATCTGCAATACTTGCCTTAATATATATTAATAAAATCTATCATGCACTGTACGTAATTTTGGCGAAATTGAATGATCAAGTCGGAAATTCGCTGGGAAAACCTATCGCAATCCCCTTGCTGAAAATTCGTTTAAATCACGTTTTGTCGCTAAAATGGCGCACCCACCTGTTGTATTTATTTTGTTATAGTCATGAAAACCCTCTAGGCTCAGTTGCTTTACCAACTTAAAGAAAATAGTGGTACAGATTTGATGATATAAGATCGGATATCACATACTAGTTTAACATCTACGGTAGATAAACCTTATAATGAAGGAATGTATCTGTTTTACACGCAAATTTACTTCTGGTATGTTGCGTTCGGGAAAGTTTCATATGACAATATCAAGTATAAAATTAAAGAAGTTGTATTTGAAATAAAGATTACCAAGGACACATCGGTGCAGGGACACGCGCATTTCCTTTATGCGTTAAAGATTACATTGGTTACGCAAAACTTCATGCATTTCTTGAAAGAAGAGTCTACCCAACAATTTTTATACGAAGCAGAAAAAATTGTGAGCAGAATAAAACAAAGTTTGAAGAAAATCGGACAGGTATCATAAAAGTTATGATTTTTTTTAAATGAGCAAATTAGTAAAAAGTTCCTGGTATTTTGCCAATATGATGATGTCATGAGTGCGCTATACAACCCATCATTTGTGTTTTCATCAACGGTTTGAATTTCATCATTTTTACAAGGAAATACAAATTTTGCATTGATGACAACATGCAAATAGGGGAGAGACGTGTCTATTATGAAGATATCCTATACTTAAAACTATGGGGAATCATATTTTTGGGAAAAGTAACATTTTATAGCACTAATATAAATATGATAAATGGTCAGTTGTGCACCTGTGACGTCATCAGATGCCAATTTGTCTAAATATTTGAACATTCATAACTTTCTTATTAGTTGTCCGATTTTCTCAAACTTGTGTTCTGTTCATCTAATTTTCATTCTCCTGTGGAACAAATATTTTTTGGGTAGACTCTTCTTTTAAGATCTATTAGTAATATATTTCATTTATTATCTTGCAGAAAAATTATTTCTTGTTGTAGCTTCGATTTCCCGTTTTTCTGGCATTTATTGATTTACTATATATATTAACCAAACACATTAATCCACATTACAAAAGTGATATATAGTGCGTAATAAAACATGCGTGTGATTCTGCGTTTATTCATTTTTATCAAATATGGAAAACGTCTTAACAGAGAAAAGATGTATCTATCATTTACAATTTAATTTGTTCGAACTATCACTGAACATTACATTTTACCACTTCTGTCATTCATTTACTCTTGGTCTTAAGTGCCAGTTATATAAATTCTAACATCTGCACGATGTGATAGATGCGTATGGTTGGTATGCATAGCATGAATGGGTTCCTAGCTGTCACTCAACATCTCGACTCGGTGACACTTCTTTGGTTTTGTAACTCGTCACCACTAGACTAGCAGTGGTGGTAACCCATTTTGTTTCATCTGTTCGTTGCTAAAGCTTGGCCGCCGCCCACTCCTAGGAGGAACGACCCTTCCCAACCACTTCTCACCACCATCTTGAGCGTGCTCATGCTCCTGGCCAATACCGCGAAATATGATCTCAGTCTTCCATGCGGACATTTTCACTCCAGCTTGTTCAGGTTGTGGGGGATAGCTACAAGCGATATACTCTAATGTTATTACCAATGCGTAATCTTGCAAAACAATCAGGCACTGCTACATAAGAACAACTATTATCCAAATATATAGTCATCTCTTTGACGCGATTAGTGTATAACGGGACCACTCTACGCCTTTAGCAAAAAATATTTGAGTGAAAAAACACGCGCTGTTCGGACATTCGCGCGTCAACGAATACGCTTTTGTTGATGCAATTAATATGCCGAGATTTAACGCGCTTTATTCCAGTAGCATCTATTTAAACTTGTTAAGAGCCTTTAAACTAATGGACACCTTATTTTTGCTTCCAGCCAATTCCCAAAATAAATTGGTTGGGCGTTCACCAACGATGATTTTTACCCTCGATTTTGCCAGCTCCTACCGCCATATCCCCATGTGGGTTTTGGCGTCCATACTCATCTGATAGGAAGTTCGGACAGCATATTGGTTTACACGCATATATCTAACATAAAACCCCTCAAATTCTGCAGCATACGTCTTCGCGACGGGTATCATGTTTCAAGTAAAATGGAATAAACGCTCTGGAAGAGCCAGCAATATATCACTCGCTGACATCATATCCATGCCAATCATATATTTAAGCTTTCAATTTCCCCGTTCTTGGAACTACCCCCGGTCCTGCGCCTGGATCCTTTCTTGCCCATCGGATATCGGGAATGGGGGAAAGGATCAAGAAAATGAGCCCAAAGTGATACCAGAGCGATGTGATAAAATCACTTTTATCCCCTCCCAAATCTGATAAAAAGATTAAAAGCATCCCACGTATCTCATTTTACTATTCTTCGGTTCAGTCTAAAGAGAAAAAGAAAGAAAATAAACGTAAGTTGCAAGTTCAAGGAAAAGAAGAGGAACGAAAACCTGCGAACGATTTTCGAGGGTAAAACAAGCCGACTGCTCAGGATAGAAAAGGGAGAGAAGAGACCCATAGGCGGAAGTTAGGATTAATGGATAATATGTACATTTTGGCAGGATATAAAGAAAATAGTCCAGCGGCCGACCCCCTAGCTATTGTAACAATTTTGTGAAATTATGTGTCGTCTCTTGTTTCATCCCAAGACAAGAGAGGATTTCGGTTTAACCATCTGGCTCTGATCAGCAGAAAAAAAATCAACCCAAAATACCCTCGAGTTGGGGTTCCGGTGGACAGGTAATGGTGTCCTGTTGAGACCTAACCAAGGTGTAGAACCCAAGGTGGGTCGCGGTATCATCATCACTAGGGTGTTAACTTTCCTCTCATAAGATTTGCTCCATCGAACTTTAGTTGTCAGATCATTTTTTCGCAATGATTACCATTTTTTTCTCAATATTGTTAGCTAGGCGTGGTATGAAAGTAGGTGAGTTGTAGCTCTATTCTTTCATTTGTAAGAGAAACATTAAATGAATAACATGAAACATTCCTTACTTTATTTTCACGTGATTGGCATTGAAGAAGTTTCTGGTTTTGGGAATTTAGACATTCGGGCTATTTGTAAAACGGTCATCTTTTATCGATCGAAAATTACAGCGGGCCTTCACCCCGCGGCCCCCGAAGCTCTAACATTTCACAGGCTGGCGATTCACACTTCAATACCATTGATAAGAATCAATCGAAACTTGCTTTATTCCAACATCAGATACGCATCTTGCTCACATCGAGGCGAATTAGAAACAAAATACATCTCAAAATGGCAACGTCCTTCCACACCTTGCCTCGACCGCTTCTACTTTGCGCATCTTCAGTGACGCTGGTCATGGCAGGTCATGGTTGTTTAGTCCCATGCATTCGTTTTCGTCGCGGTCTCGTCATCGGCACCACTTGGCACGCCTTGTTCTCGTCGATTTGGGAATGAATTGTTCCCTGATTACGAATCTCATGCCGAACTGGTGAATGATGCTGTAATGCCTGTCTGAAACAGATCCCATGTATTCATTATGTCGTTGATAAATCGTGATGCTGCCGATAAGCGGTCACATCGCAGTTTTATCACGTAGAGAATTAGACGGAGATGCTAGGTAATCACGTCCAATCGACGTGTACTGAGTGATAGGCAGCCTGAAAACAATCTAATCCATAACTTTTCTTTTTTTATTTCTCCTTTCGAAGATACCTTCCACCTCATACGTCCATCACTTGTAATTTAGTTAATATTTTCTGACATAAGCCTTGCAATTGTATCAGCATTCGACAAGGTGGATTGAGAAGATAATTGCATTCGGACATGGAAGAAGAAAGGAAAACCTTGAAATCAATCTTTATTCAAATGAATCAAGTCTGTCTTGGACAAAAAAGTCACTCATATAAAGTTGAAATTCAAGGACGATTCATCCATGTTTGAAACGAAATTCAATGGCGTGCCATCAGAAATATGCAATTAAACAAAAACAAATCTTGCCAGCACGCTTACTTCAATCTAACGTGGTTGCCCATAATTACATTTAGCTGCATTCATAGTTTGTCATTTCAAATGAAATATTTCAATATTTGTCGTAAACTTATTTCTAGAATCGGCTTATATCAATTGTAAAGATTAATAAACAAGTGTGTTACTATAGAAAATGTTAGCACATTTTCCTTAAAAAACAAAAACCGTAGTGCATAAGTATTCATAGTTCTTGATTGTGACATTTTCTTCATGAGATTCCAATATCCACGTATGCTATAATTCGGATTTTATACATGTTATTTATCGGAAATGTTCCGATGTTGACCTGTGCTTTTAAAACGAATAAGTCAAAGTGACTAAATGACTTTTCAACTTTGTGCAACTAGTCAATAGGTCATGTTTACTATATTCTAATCAGAAGTATTATTGAGTAAAAAGCATCAGAGAGTGTACCATTAGCTTGTTTAGGGGGGGGGGGGGGGGCGATGTTTCACCCTTCTTCATAAAGGTGCATTATCTTACAAAATGCAACTGTGGCAGTTGTGAGAGTTGTGGGATTCAAATCCGCGCCCTCAAGGATCGCTTCCAAGCCAGAAGATTTACCCACTGAGCTGTGTAGCCGCTCTTATTGAGCGATGGACGAAAGGACATTAGAATTGTCGTTAGCCATTTTCTCATATAATTTGATATATAGCGTTTGACATATCTACAGGGAAAATGGATCGTCATCGTTCTCGTATATGGAGTATATGTTTATTGTCCTATAAATACGTCCATCGGTAGAAAGCAGCGAGCAGCTCAGTCGGTAGATCGTCTATTTGACTGGGAATAAATGGGATCCCTCATGGCCATGGCGTGGTTTCAAACCTCACAGCTTCAGCAATTTAAAAAGAAAATACTTTTGCAAAATCCTGCAGACTGAGGAAAAAGAAACAAATTAAACCAAATGTATTATTGCAACCAAAAGGGTGCTCCAAGTGTTGCGAAGTGCAATAATGCACCTTTTTTTTCTTACTACGCAGTTTATCTTTTCATCTCGTCATTTTCAGCTACATTTTTTTTCAGAATGCAGTTCAATATATAGGTTCTATTATCCAGGATAATCGATTCTATTAATTCGCATATTCAGATATCACGTGAAGGCTGATCCTGAAAATAATAAATTCCAAGAATTGAGATTATGTGAGCAAAGTCGCGTGTGATATTAAATAGAATATCAATTTGTTTTTATCTTAGAATGTTCTTCTACAGACTCGTGATTAAAATCGATGATCTCGGTTAGATAGATTTCAAAACAAATCTTTGTAAAAGTGGGAAAAGCTAATATATTTTCTTCTACCCAATAATATCCAGAATAGTCTTAGGGTTATTTTCCCAGTGTTGAGACATAATTGGAAAAGAAACAAAAACATTACGATTTATAAATGCGGCGACATATTTAATAGACGATATAGCTCTAAGTTGACTAAAGTTATATTAAATAATCTATATGGATAGTTAAGGATACCCTTATTTGTATGGAACGCGTCCCATATCTGGCTCCAATATACACTTCAAATCAATAAAACTTTAACACGTATTTAATTTCCTCTATCGCTTTTATCGCCATGATTAACTGTGGATAGCCTTCTATTCTCACATAATCGTTAATCACACAGTCGAAGGTTGATAATTTGATATATTCATATTTTTGTGTGTATTATTTATTCTAATATACTCGTGTCTACAGATTATTTGAGGGGTTTATTGTCTCAATAAATCATAGTGAAATGAAATCTGAGATCGGATGCGACCGACTAGTGTGTTTGATATTTTTATAGCATGCCGAACATCGTTGTAAATCAAATCATAAAAGCTTCTGAAGATTGTAAAAAATTAGGTCTCTTTTGTTACATCTATATTTTGTTGATCACGCTATCCTGCTTTCAAAGTCATTGCTGAATTATTATACCAGCATTTTTTTTTTGTAAAATGGATTGAAAGAGGAGGAAATTTGGAGACAGTATTATGCTGGGGATATTGTCCCGACTTAGTTGTATATACCCCCCCCCCCCTCCCGTCTATCCCTCTCTCCCGTCCCCCATTCTCTCTCCCTCTCCCTCTCTCTCTCTCCCTCTCTCTCTCTCTGTCTCTCTCCCTCTCCATCTCCCTCTCTCTCTCTCTCTCCCTCTCCCTCTCTCTTCTTCAATAACTCTCTCTTCACTTTTTTCAACTCTTCATCTGATATCTCAAGAAGGGTAAGTTCCCATTTATCTTTCAGTTTGCATTCTTACGCACATACTTTTCGCCAGGAGGACGGAGGGGGCGAACTCATATTTTTGGGGGAAAGTTAAAAAAATAATAATAATAAAAAAAGTAGACCCCTAGGAGGGGTGAACAAATGTGTAGACATTTTTTTGGGGAGGGGACTGGTCAGAAAAATGTTGGGAGTACATTTCACCCCTGCCCCCCCCCCCCCCCAGTTAAAGTGTAATCATGGCTATACACGCGTGATATCATTCATGAATCGCTTTTCTTATTTTACTCTTTAAACTCTGTTTTATACAATCCTATAGGAACATTATATTCATTCAAGTTATTTCATATGCCTGAATGAATTATGTATAAGAGGAATAAAAGGATTTTTTCCATTTTTAGGATATTGTGATATTGTTGAAAAGGAAATGAGTGTTATACATTATGTCAGCATTAATATTTTTACTCTGAAGTTTAAAAAATTAAGAAAGAGTGATGAGAAAGGCAAATTCATTCTAAAGAGTGATGAACTTAAGGAAATGAAAAGGAAAATGCCCAAGTCAGTTCTGAATCATTTTAATTAAAGATACGTCCATTAATTGAGCGCTAGCAAAAAGTACTAGACCAATTTTAATGAATTATATGAAGTGAGATATTCAAAAGGTTTCAAACCGATGGGCGGTAATATTAATTGTTATCGAATATGCAAATGAGTTGATACCAATGACCGCTGGAATACTATAGGCCTATACTGTCATCTTTAGATGACTTCTTGCGGCTTTCAGATACTACAGGGGTACGACGAAGCCTTCGCCGCTGCTCACCCGAGCGGACACGATGGCCTTCCTCGTCCGCATTTCACGGCGGTAGATGTCCTTGTGCATTTGACATCATTTCCCAGGCATGATAAAAAAAGCAAAACACTCGACACACTTTGACCATTTCCTATTTTTACCCGCCTAAACGCTTCTAGCAGCTCGCGGATATTTCTTCAGCCATCGAAACAAACATTTTAGCTTTTAATTACACCTGAGGAATAGGATGAAATATCGCGATTAATCTCATTAACTGCATAGGTCATCACCTCAAAGTACAGCATGGCGTAGTCGCTCTGTTGGAGAATGGGTCAAGTTCTAGTCTGACCAGTGGACATAGAATCACTCTGAAGGTCATCACGTACGCAGAACACGTAGCTCTGAAACGCTCATGGAGCCGGTCAACCAAGACTACAAGAATTTAAAATGCAGAGAAGCGATGGAATGAGGTAAAGTGGAGGGGTTGCACAGAATCGACAAATATAAAAAGACATTTATTTTGCTACATCCCACATAATTTAAACTGGATTTTCCTGAAACAGGCATAGTATTGATCAAATTATAAGGGTGGGAATATGACCTGAGGTCGTTGACCAGGCAGACTGCCAAGGCTTAAAAGGAAAGATGTTGAAACTGGACACCATTTGTTCAATCGCTGCATTCGTGTTACGAGTCAACAAACCATTCATTAAAAAAATGACCTCGATGAAATTGTGTCAGAAAAATATTACAATTGTGCCATGCCAGGAAAACCGCACAAAATGTGAAATTCGATACAAATTACTTCGTGCAATATATGTGTAATAAAATTATATAGTGGTAAAAAGATAAATTTAGAGGCATCTCAAATGATATTAATGCATTTTCCCCCTTTCACAAATTTCCATAGAAAGTCATTTTGTAAATAGATCTCTTCCAGAAATTCAACAAGATTCACAAATTAAAACGTTCAAATGAAAAGTCATAGGATAAATATCTTAAGGCGTATAGCCAAAGTCTGCCCAACTTTCATGAAATTGAAATGACGCTCCGTGAACGCTGAAATACGATCCGAAGTCGTTCGTCTAGCGCTCGATTCCACGCTTAATGTCAGCTAAGCGTCTCTCCTCACATTTTGTGCGTTCACTGAATGTCTTTCAAATTTCATGAACTACGGACAGACGATGACTATAAACGTGAATGTGTGATTGATACCCTTAAGAGTGAATCGTTTGCTGGTACACGTATAAAAACACATTTCATCAATTAAGTATTTTCTACTTTCATTAGCATTTTATGTATGTTTTTTTTTTCATAACAATCGTAATTACATTTGTAGTATTGAATCCAAGGACAGTAGCACCATAAAATAAAAAATATTTTTCTCAATTAGATTTCTAAACATTTGACATCGATTTTATCTTGCAATCAATTGCAACTTTATCATGTTTACAGCAACACCTCCTTAAGTGAGGTAATGAAGAATTTAAAAATCTAATTTAGAATAGCTGTCGGGCGATTTCTATAACTTTTGTCTTTTCAGAATTAAACGGTTTTCACATTTATTAGATTCCATTTTACAGTTGCACATTTGCTGAGACAGGAAGTGTTGATTTCTAATATGTATATGTTATGGTTGTTTATAATCATTAAATGTGAATTAAGTTTATGTGGACAATACAACATCCTCTATCGCTACCAAATATTCCATTCGGATGATCAATTTAAATATAATTCATACAGTAATTACAAAATGGGACATTAGATTCTAAAAACATTTATGTAGATTTTATGTAGATTTTTAGACATTTATTGTAAGAAAAATAATTATCCACCAATTCTATTCTACTTCCATAAGCGTAATGAACGATAAAAGCTCTTCCCTTTCTTAAAAGAATATCTGAAATAAAATATCATCCACATCCATGGGAGCTGCATTTGCGCTATCATTTGCTTAGTTTGTGTTTTTTGTTCAACAGAGATTTTAACATCAGTGTCAGTTCTGGTATTATGTCGGTTACTAAAATGTTATGGAAAATAATTGAAAGTTTTCATTATAATATATGAAATAGAATATGGGGGTGTTGCTCAAAATCAACTGCAAATCAACTGCAACTTTACAAATTGTAACACGCATTTTCATTCGCGCACGGTATGCGCATACAAGACGTGCATGAAACAATAATTTTGATTGGCGCATTTCGATCAATTGCAACTTGCGATCATTTGCGACTTTTGAACAACATCCCCTAAAGCCTGTGTCACACATTTGCGTTTTTATCCTGCGTCGGCCTAGCGTGTTTGGAAATTGGACAGCATACGCAGATCAGACGGTGGACTGACATTCGGCTTGCGCTCAACGAGCGTACGACGAGCGTCAGTCCACCGCATGACCTGCGTCTTTGTGCGTCAAGGGAGCGTTTTTAATTTCCAAAAACGCTGGGCTGACGCAGGCTTAAGAATGAAAGAAATGGCTGGGTCAAAAGGACCTCTCATGGCAGAAGGCTTGAGTCGAAATCATTGTTTTTTAATTCAATAAAACTATCCACTGAAATTTTGGTATTGCATTGAAATTAAAAGAACGTTGTGGGAATAGTTTTCTTTTTCCGCCTTATCACACGGTTGAATAAGTTATTTTGATGATATTTAAATCAATGAAATGCTTAGTCATGTTAGTGACGAAATAGTTTCCTATTTTAGCTATTTTAGTTACTATTTACTTATTCATTCTTTAAACATATTTAGATAGGATAACCAGATCAATTATGCACAAAGTAAAATTGGTATGTATGATACCAACTAACAAACATGAAAACGAATTTCAACATCCTGATTTTGTCCAGGAGGTTGACAGCTCTGCGTTTTTTCCCCTAAATATCTCCATTTTGTGGATGCGTCCGGGTCTAGTGGTCAATCATCAAGCAATGAATTACAGGGCTGATGGTTCGACTTCTTTTGTGGTACCAATCAACTTTGGCAAGACACTTATCCTCACACGCCATTTCACATTTACTAATTGGGTACCGCTATGACATAACCGATTGCTAAATTGCTATGGGTTATGTATATAACAAAGCTACGTATTCAAGTAAATATGTTCATATTTTTGTATGATTATTGGCATAGTTTTCAACTTTAATAATTTACAACAAAATGCATGTATGTCAGTTTAAGTTTTAGTTTCAGGATAAAGGATGTATTCCTTCTTGACTGATATCTTTATTGTATCAAATTGAAATAAAAATTCACGATTTACAGTTTGTTTTTTTTTTCTAAATAATTATAATGCAATCGACGCTGCAAAAACTAGCAAATTAATGATTGCACAATCATATCATAAACGCATTACTCACTACGGTGTTAATTTAAACTCAAATCTACGAAGACTCGCATATCGCATTATTGTAAATTTCTTTGGGTATTTTGGGGGTATAATGTTGAGAATCTGTTCAGAAAAGAAAGTACTTCTGTTTTTTGTTTGCATCTCAGTGAAATACAAACATGCTCATTGTCAAGTGTATATTGCCGTGTGCTCATAGGGGTAATAGTGCAATTATTTGAAACCTAATCGTTTCTTAGATTTTCTTGAAAACGTTACAATGGCGCTTATTTCACACCATGGGAATTGTAGGTCTTGGCATCATCATCATGCCAATAAACCTGAACTGCAATAGAAGAAGTAAGACGATGTTTGCCTAGTAATGAAGTCGCCTTGCTTCTGTTGTGTCTCTGAATTTAAGAGAAAAAACGTCTTATAAAGATATCACCTAAAAGGTTTTGAGACTGGACGGGCTCTTATTTCCCAGAAGGTTTCGGACCTTCGAAGGAAAACGAGATATTTAAAGTGACCAAAATTTGCAATGCATGCCTATAAGGAGAAGTGGTTCGTATTGCGCGTCTGACATGAATAAAGCGTCGATGTCACCGTCACACGGATATAGGTAACTTTGACGACAGAACGCGCGAGAAAGTGGAGGTAGGGGATAGGAGATGGAGAGAATGGCATGGAAAACGAAAATAAAATGAAATCAATGTGAGAGGGAAAGAGAGAAGTGACAAGAGTGAGAGAAAAATCAGAATGGATAGGTATATAAATCGGGGTTCTAGATTTTCACTTTCGCTGGAAGAATTGAAAATAACCGCAGATTTGGATCACCTTTTCTCTCTTTTCTATGGCAAATGGCCCGAATCGCAGGCACCCAAGTCTGATTGACATGGCTAGGATAAATACGATTACAATGCGCCAACTTAGTCCAAACTTTTAGGTGCGGATAATGTTAACAATCCGCTAACTTAATCTCAGCTACCGTCATTCAGTAAATTGTTCAGAGTGACGGGGCGCGCTGAAAAGCGTTTTATGGGGGAATCTAACAATGTAACTGCAATTTGTAATATCTCTAAGTGGATTTTGATATATGGATATCCCGTTTTCAAAATATAATAGGCATCTTGGCCCGATTATGAATTCAAATGATATCTTCTTTGTACAAATTTAAGATTCAAAGCATCAATTTCTCAGCAACAAAACTATACGTTGTGCCCTTATTCCTCTGTTCGTTTCTTTAAAAAGACGGTTGAAAGATATATCGACATATGGATATCATTTCTTGCTAGTTCGTGGAAAGACAAATGAAGAAAGGGAAACAAACGACACAGGTTGAATGAAGGGGTGACGATCTATAAATCTGGAGATTTATCGAGAATCTCTGCAGAGATTTGGGACAAAATGAAGACCAGGTTAGGTGTTTGGAATGGTTGAATCTCGTCAGCTTTACAGGGGCTATAGACATGATAGATCCTAAGAAATGTACGAGAAAATAAAACAAAGTATAGTAATACATGACATTCTCAAAATTCGAAGCTGTATTTTCAGAGGGCATGAACTACCAAACTATTCTCGGGGTGGGATATGTCTTGTGAGAATGAGCTGAGCACGTGTCTTCCAAACCCGTTTCAATATGGCTCTATAATTCAACACTTAACGTCGGGCATGTGAGATGGAAGCATTTGAAAGAAATTTAACAGTAGCAAAGTGTGAAGCAAAGAGAGGGAGAGTGGTAGAGAGTGATGGAATAAATGAAATGAGAATGATTGACAATTGTAAGGAGAAGCTTTTGTTTTGAGGTGCCACCACGTTATTTTTCCCCCAGCTTTCAGTTGAATAGTCGGTTTTCAGCGTTTATTGTATTAACGTCAATTGGTTTCTATTGAGCCCATATTTCGGCGTTGCGATCTGCCGTAGGCTCCATCCACACAGCGACTGATAGGTTGAAAATGAGGCACTTTCTGTTTTTCTAACTAAAGTTTAAAACGCGAGGTAGCTCACATGGATGTGTTTTAAGGCGCAGTCACACATTCCAGTAATTGTCTAACCTATGCCAGACATAAATTGAATGAATTCATTATTATCTCCATCCGCAGACATGCTGCACATGGGTACACATTTGGCTAACCTATTAGGTGTATGACAATCAAAAGCCAAACGAATTCAGCATTAAACAAACATCCATTGCAAATGTCTGCGCTCAGATACCGCTAAAATAATTTTAATTTACGCTGGCTAGACGATAACTATGCAATGTGTAACTGCGTAATTCAAGTCCTGAAAGTGGAGAGGGTGAAAATAGTGAATGAGAAAGAACAGTTTCGTGAGATGGTTAGAGGCTAGATAGATTCGTTGCGTTCGACAGGCACAACCTGTTTGACGAAGTATGACGGCTGCGAGTTCATACAAAATCTACTTGAAACAATAAACTTCGAACACAGAGAAAATGATGACTAAAAAGATAGATTAGAGCTTAACATGACAAGAAAACTTTCATGAAAGACACCCAACACAGCACAGCATGCTGGGGCAAAAGGGAAAATATTCATCTAATAATAAATGGCTTGATCGTACACCTTAGTGTTTTTATCCTGCGTCGGCCCAGCGATTTGACAACTAAAAACCCTCCCATGACGCACAAAAACGCAGGTCATTTCATACGGTGAAATTACGTTCGGTTTACGCTCCTTGAGCGCAAGCTGAACGTCAGTCCACCATCTGATAAGCGTATACGGTATGATTCTGCCTTTACCAAATAATTAAAATCGTTTAGTGTCAAATCTAATTTAAAAAGGGATCTCTATTGTTTCCTGTCAACTTTTGTCAATAAACATTTTAACGTCATTTTCCAAAATGTTCTCTTCACTTTCTTCCCCAAATTTCTACAGAACCAAATGCAACTCATAAAGGGCGTCAGCGCAGACTCAACTACATTTAAGTTAATACGACTCGCTTTCTAAAATTCTTTATCTTGGAAAAGTTTTGACTTCAATGTTCCTATCCCAGCAAATGTGATGACGAATATTGCGCACAAGCCTACACACAAAAAACAGGAACTCACATATTTGAGTAATGTGACACTATAATGACACACAGTTGAGTATTTTCATAGATATACTCACCAGTGTGTCATTATAGTGTCACTTTTTGCGACTTTACTCAGATCCATGAGTTCTAGTTTTGTGTGTGTAGCACAAAGTCGTCAACCTTCAAGGCATAACATCACGCACAAACAAACAAGCATATACGCTCTTTACTTTTTAATAACTCTATTTGAGATTTGATCCAAATATAATAATATAATCATACATACATCCTCACGCACCAAAACACTCACATACACACATACACATACGCATGTTCAATACGGTACATTCTCTCCTTGCCCATGTTTCTCTAAATATTTCGATACAATTGTTGGTATATCTTCGTCACCCTTTAGTCACTTTATAATGTACTATATTAGCATTCCACTCAATCCTGACACATCCCCCTTTTTTCTCTCTCTCTTTCTCTCTCCTTCTATCTCTCTCTCTCTCTCTCTCTCTCTCTCTCCCTCTCTCTCTCTCTCCTTTATCCACATCTCTCTTCGTCTCTACTAAATTACCCCTTCTATTTCTTTATACTGACATATCCCTCATCCCCCTCCTCCTTCTACCTATACACATTGTCCCTATCACCAATTTCCTCTTTTTCTCTCATTTTTTAAATCTAATGTAGGACCCTACAAAGTCGCAATTTTACTGTATACCTGTATTGTACCCATGTTAAAAATGCAAACGGACAGAAAAAACACCCACACCCACACATACACACACACACACAAGCGAACGGATTAAAGTATGTGTTAGTGTTGGACCAACATCTCTCTGGTTGGTCTCGGCGTTGACTTGGGTAGATGCGAACGATGGAGGCCGTTCACCTCGCATTTTCGCCGTACGGTGGCTGTGAAAGGTCATTTAAAGCAATATTTTAAAGGCTTGCAGATGGTCATTTTGAAGGAGACTGTCATTTTAGCACCAACGCGTTCTGGTGTTACCTTTTCATTTATAAGGCAAAATACAGTTGTGTACCATCTTTATCATAACATGAAGGCCTTAGATAATAGTTTTCACAATCGATTATGTTTTGAGAATGAAATTTGTAACGTTTTAAGGGTATCGATATTCACTTTCTTGTTATTTAATTAGGTTTTACTATTTCAATGCACGCATTGCTGACTTCATTGGCAGAGATGTCTCTTCCCCTGTACTTCTATTGACAAAAAATAAATAAGATGGAAACCAAGTATTACTTACATGATACCAAAAAGCTAGACCCTAACAAATTTAATTAAAACCCTCGCCTTTTTTTATTGTCAAATTTGGTGATTCCTAGTGCGTTTTTAGACCGCCTCAAATTTCATTTGGGCTTATCTCCTTCAATATTTCCCGGTAAAATATCGGAATTTGGCAGTCGGTAGTGTCAATGTCTATGCAGCATTGAATTGATACTAGGCCCACTGGCTTTGCGTGTGTGAAAAGAAAGAGGAATAAATCTAGCCCTAGAGGAACGCTGTACAATATAGGCAGAGAGAATATTCTGAAATTGAGCTGAATTTGGTAGCGGCTTAAGCTTCTATTTGGTGAATATGATGAATGTTAATGTGTCTTTTTGAAATTGTAGACGATATTTCCCTTGAAGGTGAAGGAGCAGCGATATAATAGCATTACATGCTGATCCAAACTGGTGGAAAATATGAAAGATTACTGGGTTGGTATGATAAAAGCACAATTACCGGTTAAATGATGCGGGTGGTTTTCAGCCTGAGGTTTCCTCTTAAAACCGTTAAAATAACAAGTAACGCCCTGCTCGTTGTTTGAGAACTAATTTCAATTTTCTGGCCCACCCGCTTTACATGCTTTGGTGCGTTAGATGGAGCGGTCTATTAAGCTTTTTTTTTTCTCCTTGATGATGACCCATACTTGATGACCCATGGCTTGATGATGACCCATACAATTTGCTTTTATCTGGATTGCTAAATGAACTCGAATGCTATTAATGAGTAAATGAATAAAATAAAATCAAGCTCAGACGCAACTACAGTTTAATTCTAAGCCTGATGTGTGCATAAAAACGTTTTTTAAGATTCCTGATTGTGTCAGCAAACATTCAACGTACTTTCCTGACGAAAGTCAACCAAAACATCAGAATATAAGATCGGACAAACAACATGAACAATGTAAAAGTATGATATATTTAAGACAGCACAAACCTTAAAACATTTTTGTAAAACATGTAAAGACAATACATCAGGATAAAATGAGCATTTGAAATTCGGTCTAAACTTTAGGAGAATGAGAAATGGATAATGGCATTGATAATCCAAAATGAAAGATAAAGTGGTGAACATCGGAGCCTATAATGATGGTGGTCTATAATGATGAATAATTTTCCATAAGTATAAAATATCATCTGTGCATGGTTACATATATATATATATATATCGAATCAAACTGGAATTATCAGGACCAACATTATCATTATCAATTGGATAAATTCTTATAATAATCATAATAATACATAACATTTATTAGGCGCTTAATACGGATGTTTCTAAGCGCACAGTATTCTGATTACGAAAAGATAAATTCTAACCATAAGTTATGTGTGGACAGGTTGTTGGCAATGCAGTGTTGGGCATAACTTTAGCTTAATCATTATTTCGTACTTGTAAAGAACTTTGATTCTGAAAATAAGCGATGTTATAGATGCTGAAAGGAATACACAAGACGACTTATTTATGCTGATAAGGGAAATTTAAAAGCAGTACGTGGGACAGTATGATTTTTGAAATCCGTTGAAGCTTATTTTTTAATATTTTTTCGCCTATTTCTTCTTTGTCATTATACACTATCTTGCGAAACCGTTTGGCACATATTTTTGTCTATTTAGAATTTTTCATTTTTTTTTCAAATTCTATGATAGAATACATTGTCAAACGAATAAAAGGAAGCTCCTGAATTGTAATGTAGATATTTTTTTTTCTGTTGGAGATATGGCAGTCTGTGTGATGAAGAAACATCAGAGCCAGATTAATTTCTTTAATCAAATAATAAGCCATCTACATAAACAAGTTATATGTTCCTGTTGATATTGATCTGTAATGTGAAACAAGATAGAAATATTTTGGATCAATCAATCATCATATTTTAATCGTATATTTCCAATTTTGTAGAAAGTGGTTTGTATCTCATTTCCACCACTACACCCGGACATTATTTTCAATCACTACTGGCTACTTCTTCCTAAGTGATATATAATAATACCGGAGCTTTCCTGTGTTGAGCTAATTTGTTTTAGATATCGTTTTGAATGGTTTGCGGTTTCACTATTCCTTACTTTGCTTCATCGATCCGTCCCTTTATTCACGTGAAATTGAGTATCGTGATATCAAATTATTTCAAATGAAGATATCTGCTATTGAATCATCAAGTACTCCACACGATTAGAAATCAGGTTAGGTGAGATATATAAATATTGACTAGTATTTTCTGATGCTTTAATTTGTACATTTGATAAGAAACAAAGCATCTTCTTCTAAGCGGTTTTCACCGCACTTCGCACGCAAGAAGCATGAGCGCGCGTCCCGTTGACGCGGTCGATACGTTCGCGCGCGTTTGCGTTAAAATATTGCTATTAAATTGCTACTAAGAAGGGAAAGGACTTTGCAAACAAACACTGCGTCTTACATATCACTTTTCCGTTAAGTAAAAATTAACGTATTTACCAACACTGGTTTAATTACATCATTGCATCGCGTTGTTCCGGGCCATGGATCAATTACTGGTATGGAAAACGAAGCAAATGGTGAGAGAATGCCAGTGTAATTTGTGGAGGTGGCGGCGGCGTTGCCCTGGGCGAGGTAAAAGCTATACCCCGGCACCTCTTCCAAAAGATAACCAGAAAAGAGAAAGAAGAGCTATGGCGAGGAAAAAGAGCGTGGAAATCAGAAGGTATAGATAACGTATAGTCAACACCTGTAGCGAGACTATGACGGTGAAAATGGCCTAAGACGTCGATAGAGTTTGCTCAATTTGAGGCCACGTTGATACATAACTCAATAGAACGAAGATATGGGAGAGTTCTACGGGGCAAGACGATCGCCCCTCTCGGCCTCGGGGTAGTTATGAAACGCGTCTTTAAAACCAAGAGAATCCCTCCCGATTTCGGACATGGATAGCAGCTTCTATCTTACCTCCAATTTAAAAAAAAGATCAAGGAAAAGAAAGCGAGATAAAAGAAAAACGAAGTAACCTTGAGAAACTGATAGTTAAAAATAAGGATATATATAGAAAGAAACTCGTAAACTGTTCCTATCTGAAAGTTAGAAAGTGACAGATACACACACACATAGCCCTCAAAATTAGAGCGCCAATACTTATTGAGGATTCTGGTATAGCTATTTCATTTCAATAATAACTGAACGAGTTTTCATTTCAATAAGCACCGAAAATTATCAAATCGTTCAGCTACAAAAAAATAACGCTTTGGGCAGAAAAGTAAACCTCATCATGATAGGAAAAAAAAAAAAATATTCAACGCTCTCAAAAAAAGAAAAAATATCTGAAACAAGCGTTTGCATTGATGATTGGTATACTTACAAATCACGTGACTTTGTGGCTGATGTAATAATAGAGCCTTCTCTAATACACTGAATAAAAAGATACACAAAGGATGCAATCCTTCGCAAAAAGATGCAATATGTAACAAAACTCGCAAAGGTGCAATATCGTACCATTTTCATGAACACAATCAGCAAAATAGTGTTATTTGAAAATTTCAAATTTGAAGATGAAGTTTTGTCGAAAAAATACAAATAAAGGTTATTTTTCTCTCTACCTCCCACTCACACACACAGCACACACTTTCTAAACATATACATCTCTCTCTCTCTCTCTTTCTTCTCTTCTCCTAAATAGTCTATTCCTATTTCGATGTTCGTTTTCATTTGTATTTATCATATCCACTCATCTCTATCCCTCGTCCTGCTGCTGCGTTCTCCTATGTCGCTTTCTCTTTCCCCGTAACTCTTATTGAAGTAAAATTCGGAGCGGAGAAGAAAACGAGGTTTTCAACTTCCGACCGGATTACTGCCATACTCAGATATCTGAAAGTTATAGCTAGCGGATTTTATTTTATCAAGCTATTATTGAATCTGTTGAGAAATGGAAGAAGCTAGCTTGGGAAACACAGCAAGTATTCATCTCACACCAACCCGGGCTGGATTTTACTTCTGGTCAAGGGTCGAAGAAAATATTCTATTCCCCGATCTGAGCCTGATGAGACACACAATATACCCGTCTAGTATGCTGCTGAATTAACCTTGACATTGTCCAATATTCTAGGATAGTGTCGGATGCATAGCAGCCGTCTTTATATCATTATCTCAAGATATTTCTTTCACAATTTGAGCCAGAGGTTTATCTCAAGATAGAGAGTCGAGGAGCGTGAAGCTTGGATTTCGGCCGTATCTTCCTGATCACCACGCACGTTTAATCCATTTCTGAGCATCCATGCTCGGCAAATAATGATATGAAATTGAAAATATTTATATGCTCATAACTTTTTTACCCTTCCATTCTTCTGATCATCGATCTTATAAAGAATTGTGCACTTTATCAAGATCGAATATAAAAGAGGCAAAAAAAAAAATACCGTCAACTTTCCGCGAAGACATATCATATCGTGCAAATTAAAGCATGAGAAGTTTTCAAAAGAATGTACCAAAAGTACAAAATGTCGATAATATCTAAAAAAAAAAAAAAATCTATACAGACAAGCCTGGAATTTTTGGAAAAAAGATGCAAAATTAATTTTGTTGTCCCATACTTGGAACCCTTCCAAAAGGTTCTTATTGCGCTCAAGAAATATCCTTTATGGAAAAAAAAACCTATAACGGTTCCAAAGGTGCCTCATTAAAGAAAATTAACTGAATCATTAAAATTCTAAATGTGGGACAAATATAAAACACTTTAAGAAATTTCATGTAAGTGTGTACAACATAAAGAGATGATCCTGCAAACAATAGTATATCTAAAAAATGTCATTGCCATATATGCAAACACAATATGTGTTCCACCTTCCACCTCCAGTTCTGTAAATGTGATTGTACATTCGAGGGAACGAAGAGACCGAGCTGATTTCATTTCATCATCGTGTTTCAACGCAAGTCTTAAGATGTAAAAAAGACTCTACCCAAAAAGTAGTACTTCTTCAACAGAAAAAAAAAATTGAATATAGCAAAAAAAGTTTAAGAAAATTTCGGACTACTAATAAGAAATTTATAAATGTTTCAATATTTAGACAAACTGGCAACTGAGGACGTCATAGGTGCACAACTGACCATTTGTCATATTCATATCGATGTCATAAAATACAACTTTTCCCCAAAAATATGATTTCCTCAAAAATTTTAATTAAAGGATACCTTCATAATAGATATGCAGCTCCCCTATTTGCATGTTCACATTTATTCAAACTTGGTATTTTTCTGTAGAAATGTTGAACTTTGCACAATAAATATAAAGACAATTGTGTTTAGTCATGATGTCATCAAAATGGAAGCATGTATAAGAATTTTCAACGATTTGCTGATTTTCCCAAATTTCTAAAAGTTCAAAACTTTCTTATTACTTGTCCGATTTTCATAAAACTTTCTTTGTTCTGTTCACCAATTATTTCTGCTTTTCATGCTTTTGTTTAAAAATATCGTATTTGGGTAGACTTTTCTTTAAAAAAAGAAAAATGAGAATTGCTAATTGACTAATGAAATTGATTTTAGGACAATTTTATCAGGACAATTAAAGACTATCTTAAATGTTGAAACTTTATTTGTATTATTATAATGGGGCCCAGAATTTAGCAAGAGGTAGATAAAATATACATGAGGTGGACAAAACAGGATTTTATATCATTATCTTCGAATTCACACACCTATGGGGCCCTCTCTAACGACTCTATAATAACCAGAACTTGAAGGAAAATGTTTATGCGATTTTTGCATTTTAAAGCATTAAAAAGCCGATTTTCATTGACTTAACCTGCTGACCAAGGATTAAGAATCTATTCAAAATATTACTTCGTCCCTTTTTTTTTCATGTTGGTGCCCCATGAGAACTCCTCCTGACATGCCTGAGGACCTTGCACCCCCTCTGCAACCATCCTAATATTGACCTCTGTCTGCAAACGTCTATATGGTCACTCTCTTCTCGTCCAATAAGTAATTAACAGGAAAATGTTTTTTGAACTTATAATTTCAATATTCTCTAGCTGTATTTACTATCAAATTAATCCCTATACGACTACCCATGAATAACTGGAATTTCGCAATAAAAACAGCCTGAATATAAAACCAAACGGAAACATGAAATGTCTTGGGGGAATTAGCTGTGGTCTTGGTTTGGTGTATAATACTTTTTCTCTAAATTAGATATATAAATTATTTTTGTTGATTTAATGAGTAATGGATAAAATGAGACAAGAAGCTTAGCTAAAAATGACAAAGGGGAAGCTGTAGAGAAGCAAGAATAAATAGACCTCACAGCTATGACAGCGAAGGAGAGAGAGACAAAAATATAATGACCAATATTTTAATATAAAGTGAGTGTGATTGATATCTCTATTTTGCAGAGTGTCCTTATCTTTTTTTAATCATCATCATTATCATTAAAAATAAGTCACATTGTCACATTGAGAACTGATTGTAAAGCATGAATCTTTATTAAAAAAAATTACCACCCTGTGCTTTACACTATAATAACCAGATCAGTGCTTGAATTTAAAAAGCATTATTCATTCCGGTACAAAGCGGTTTAGGGAATCACATATTCGTGAAAAACGGTACATGTGTTATTTTTGTTCTTTCGAGTATATGTCATAATTCTGAAGACAACATTAATGTCATCATTCTGCCAAAACTAATATGATTTGAGTATATTCAGCGGTAATAGAAACGTTTCAACAAAACTACCTCGCTTTTGTATAAGGAATGAATGCTGTAATATAAGTATTTACAAGATAGTTTGTCAAAAAAAAATCGATATTTTCTGTCACTTTTCCTCTTTCTGAAATATTCATTTATAATTACGACTTTTTCTTCATTTGGGTTGGAATTGGCTCCACTTGGTCAGAACAAAATACACATTAGTTCACATTCTTTTTAGATTAATCGCTGCAAAGGAAGTAGGATGACTGACCGTTTAGAATTGCATTCTTTGTTAAATCATCTATCGTGAATATATTCTATTTTTGTTTGTGGAATTGGGGAATATGTTTTATAGGCTTCTTGTATTTCCATTGAAAAGGGAAACGCGTTTAGGTAAACGTGGTTTAAATATTTGCACTTTTCAATGAATGACATAAATGGTTATAGATTTATGATATTGGTATTGAAAGCAGGTATTACAATCAACCCCTGGTTGTGTGGCGGCCTACATTAATTTTAATTATAATTTTTAATAATAATAATGATTCATCATAAAGTTAATGAAATTAATTAAATATCTTCTTAGCTTGTTCAATAATTTTCTTTTAAAGTGGGTATTTTAAAAACAGATTCCTAACGAAAGGAGTGGTTGAGTTATGGTACATAACATGAATTTCATTTATCTGAATGAAACATCGTTGAGAAATAATCATTGAAAATTAGGTGTCAGGTTACGATTTAATAGCCCTTACTATCATTCAAATCGAATTGTTACATATACCTGCTCCGATTTCAATAGCAGTAGGTCTCTACGAAAGCAAATAGAAAGGATGTTCCAAATCTTTTTTTTTTAAATAAATATACGTTTTATCATTTGTTTACACCAAATACGTAGTGGAAGTTATGATGCTACTTTGAACATTGAATGATTTTCTTGATAAATATAATTCCAAGATCTCGTGACTAGATTTTAGCATCTACAAATTTCTTTTATTGAATTACACATTGCACTTCGCAATGTCAAGTCCAAATGCATTGGAATACTCGAGAACTGTTTTGTACAATAATGTGTATTGAACTTTGTAACACTTTGTGCGGGTTCATTTTTGGAACAAATGAGTTCATAGAAGATAGAAAACACATATTCTGCTTGTGGGTATACCAAAGATATGCTGACGAACTTCAATATTTCTACATGCATTGCGGAGCAAATTGGATCAAAGAATTCACTCATCAATACCGTCCAGTACTTATCTTGACACTGTAAAGTAAACATATTGCGTTAAGGGTTCCCCATAGAAATAACTAAATATCGCAATTTTCTAAGACCATAGGAATGTTAATTCTTCTAGATCAATGTTTGTTAAGGAAAGAAAGTTTTTGTCAAACTTACTTTTTATGAATTCCAATTCCTCATTTGCTCGTTGTTTTCTCTGGCTTAATCTCGGCGTTCTCTTACACTTTCTCGGAGGCTCTTTCCATAGACTCTGCTAAGGACGATTAAAGCAGAAAAGGAGACCAAATCTGCCTCGAAGCTTCGCCTCAATCTGTCGCCCCTTCTCTCTTCTCCTTCCCCACTCCTCCGGGGGCTGATCGTTTTAGCTCAGGGAGATAGAGCAGTCGAGAAAAGCAGTGATAATAGTTTGTATGCCTTATCCTTTCTCCTATAAAAACAGCTTCGGGTAGCCTTCTCGTCCTCCCTTTTCTTCTAGCAATATGGCCTGACCTCACTGGGGTGAAAGTTGTGAGGGTAAGGCCCGTGCGAGCGGTGTTCTATGACAATATCACCGCAACACAAAACACCTCGCCAAAGAAATGTATTTTTTCTGAAATCTTTATTTCTCCTACCTTTTCTTCTGTTCTTTTCTTCATCGTATTCTTTTCATTCAACTTACCAAGCGAGAGCCTCTTTTCAGTTTTGGTGAAAGGACGGAGCCAAACTTGAGAAGGGTCGAGAAGCGATAACTCAACGATTTGCAAGGGTTCTCGAGTGTCAAGTTTGGTGAAAGCGGCTTCCAAACTGACGCAGTCGATCAAACTTTAAAAGCCACGGATGATCTGGAGTAGAATGAGGTGGGAGAGCGAATCGGTCCAACAATCGTCCCCTTCACGGACCGGTCGATGGAGGCACGATACACCTTTGACATTGCGAAGAGTTCAGGGGTAGCCATTTATGGCAATTATGGTGCTGTCCAGTAGATTACATCGGGCATAAACAGATAAAGAACCGATGGAAATGACGATGCTGCTGCTGCTGATGATGATGATGACGATGCTGATGATGATGATGAAGATGATGATGATGAAGATGATAATGATGATGATGATGACGATGCTGCTGCTGCTGATGATGATGATGATGGTGATGATGATGATGATGATGATGATGATGATGGTTATGATGATGATGATGATGATGCTGATGATGATGATGGTGATGATGACGATGATGATGATAATGATGATGATGATGATGATGATGATGGTGATGAGGAATTTGATGGGGAAAAATAATTCTTTGGAAAATCCGTTTTATTGAGAAGTGTAATTTTCTTTCTATGATACAGCAATAAAGTCTTAAAAATCCTTGCTCATTGTGGGACTTTTAAAATGAGCATGCATGTCTCTTGGGTATGAATATGCACGATTTTGATCCTTCTAGCCATTTTTAGTCAATATTAAGACATATTCTGCCTTTTGAGATGGTGAATGGTGAATTGCATGAGCCAAAAAGAAAAACACCATCATCGCTAATTAGGCCCTTAGCCATGATTGTACTTCAACGGGGTGAAATATTTGTCAAAAATCCCCTTATAAGCGAAAATATATTTAATATAACAATAACTTCCCGTCAGTGTGATAAAAAGCAAAAATACAAACCGTAGCTTCTTTTTCGTCATCTTTTTCTTTCTTTCCACAAATTTTACGGGCTAAGCTATGGCTTGCTAATATCCCTAATTGTAGTATATTTGTGATTTAAAAGAATCTAGTATACCACATCACGCTGCTTGGAATCTATATAATAAACTTAAATAATAGTATAACAAAGAAAACAACTTTTTAACGAGAACATCTTCCGAAGTGGCTGCACTTCATCTTCCGCTTAAAATACAAGTTAGGGTTTATAGAGCATTTGAGGAAGTATACTAAACATATTTTAGATGCGGTGTTCGGAACTTCATTAATCTTAAAATGTAAGCTACACATCTCAAGTAGATTAAAAAATACATGACCGCGAAAATTACAATAATAAAATACATAGATTTTGCGAGAGCAATGGCCCTGTAAGGTGTTTATTAAAAAAGTAATAATAATAATAATAGGCGTTGGCGATAAGCTCATATTACGTTTTCGTTTTGCGTATAGTCGCAACAATGAATATTTAACGCATTACTAAAGATATCATTTTAAGAAAAAAAAACGTATACCTAAGAATGCACAATCACACATTAGCGTAAAATATTTAGCATTAATTTAATTTGTCGTATGATTTGTCGCTAGATTCGTAACACTTGTATTTTGGCTATTCGCGTAAATGCATGACGTATTTTAACCCATGTTTCTTTCTACCAACATGACCAAGGTGACGCATGAATACAATGGAGGAATTTTAAAAAGAGAGAATATTATGATGTGAAGTACAACTAACAAGGAACGGATCCTTGCACATTCTGTAGATATTGTCAACGAGTTAAAATTTAGGAAAATTTCAACCTGGGCAGACACCATTGTGCCTCTGGAAAAAAAAACAATACTACTACTATCATGACTATTACTACTACTATTACTGCTGCTGCTGCTGCTGCTGCTGCTACTACTACTGCTGCTACTACTACTACTACTACTACTACTACTAATAATAATAATAATAATAATAATAATAATTATTATTATTATTATTATAATAATAATGATAATAATAATGATAATGATAATACGTAGCAATGGACTTAAAATGTAACCTTTGAGACACTCGGACAATGACAAACATTTGCCGTTATTACACATGCGGTATTCATTTGGGGCGAACAGATACCATGGATACTAGATCGATGATCTTTTTTTCCTTGCTGAATGTCTGCGTATTATGTTAGTATTTATTGATTCCATTATAAGTATTATAACAAAAATCATATTCTTACATTCATATGTGCTTACTCATGCATAACTTGTTAACTGATATTGACATTCATATACTCTTGTCAAACAATCCAAAAGTGTCATTGCCAAATTCTGATTGTCATTCTGAAAACTCCTCAAATTGTTATCGTCCAACCCTTACACATCACATTTGTTTCATGTTTTATATATCATTGATCTTGAAGAGTATCAGGAATCAACTTTAATAAATATTTATTTAACTTTGATGAATATTTTAACAATGAGGGAAGGATAAAATTCATGCCTCAATTCAAAACATTTCTCTAATATGTTCCATCTATTTATCGCCTGTTTTTGTTATTCTTTTATCACGTCGACAGGTCGTTTAAATGGGTTTGTATGAATTTCCTCTCGTATATGCACCCCTTTGTATTATTGTATATCTGACTTTAGTCTTGGAATTATTCTAGCTAACTTTCTTGGCGAGAAGTCATTGATTGTCATTTAGATAACATTACAGTCGTATCTTACTTCATATTCCTATCCTAACTTTACTTTAGTCAATGTTCCTATACCGTAGCACGACATATTTTTGTCCTTCATGACTGTCTGACCGTAGGGAGGTAGGGTTTTTTTAAAAAAAAGAGTGTATTTGTTTATAATGGCCAAGATATGATACATATTTTATTGCATTACTATGCAGCCACATCATTCCATCATTCGGACAAGCATCATTCGAAACATCGAATATCAATTTTGAAATAATCGATTCCGGCCTTTTGTAAATTATCGATTACCAATTTATAATTATATAGTATTCAAGCATTTTTCGTTTGTCTGTTTATTTTTCAATTAATGACAAAAAAGAAGGGCATTTCATATCAAGCGGCCTTTGTAAAAAGTCCATATCGCGTCAAGATTTTGCAAAAATGGTTAGGGTAAAATCTATCCGTCACAACTTGGTCCTTCGTGATTCTTCGTCATTAGTTTCGGCGATCGTTGTAAACTCGTTTTAATGTTGTATCATAATTTTCTGATTGATTACTAATACTACCAATGCCATGGCTGCATGGTGACATTTATAATTGGACCAACAGGTTGCAGAGGTTATTGAAATGTAGGGCTATTGGATTTCACCGACAACTAGATTGTGTAAAGACTGGAAATCTGAAAAGTATTTTAACCTATACCGTGTTGACTCTACAAGAGAGAACATATTATTCGAGGTAAAGATAGCTGTTCAAAATGAAATATTTACACACAGTAAATATATTTACACATCGTTCCTCGTGATAGTTGTTTCAGGTTAACTGCAAATGCATCATTCTCAAAATCTGGGAATGTAAATGTATGCCATGTTTGCCAGATAAACCTCTGCTCCTATTTCATTCATTCCACGGTTGTAATCATTCTACATCTTTTAATCAAAATAATTCCTCATTTGACATCACAATTTTTATTATCATCTAGTAACATCATATTTTTGTTTAATTTAGATATAATGTTAAATTAGCAAATCATAGTTTCAGTTATGAAAATAAGACATATATTGATAAAGATATTGACCAAGTAGGGATTAATTAAATGCCGAACAACTTGAATNCATTATTATTATTATAATAATAATGATAATAATAATGATAATGATAATACGTAGCAATGGACTTAAAATGTAACCTTTGAGACACTCGGACAATGACAAACATTTGCCGTTATTACACATGCGGTATTCATTTGGGGCGAACAGATACCATGGATACTAGATCGATGATCTTTTTTTCCTTGCTGAATGTCTGCGTATTATGTTAGTATTTATTGATTCCATTATAAGTATTATAACAAAAATCATATTCTTACATTCATATGTGCTTACTCATGCATAACTTGTTAACTGATATTGACATTCATATACTCTTGTCAAACAATCCAAAAGTGTCATTGCCAAATTCTGATTGTCATTCTGAAAACTCCTCAAATTGTTATCGTCCAACCCTTACACATCACATTTGTTTCATGTTTTATATATCATTAATTTTGAAGAGTATCAGGAATCAACTTTAATAAATATTTATTTAACTTTGATGAATATTTTAACAATGAGGGAAGGATAAAATTCATGCCTCAATTCAAAACATTTCTCTAATATGTTCCATCTATTTATCGCCTGTTTTTGTTATTCTTTTATCACGTCGACAGGTCGTTTAAATGGGTTTGTATGAATTTCCTCTCGTATATGCACCCCTTTGTATTATTGTATATCTGACTTTAGTCTTGGAATTATTCTAGCTAACTTTCTTGGCGAGAAGTCATTGATTGTCATTTAGATAACATTACAGTCGTATCTTACTTCATATTCCTATCCTAACTTTACTTTAGTCAATGTTCCTATACCGTAGCACGACATATTTTTGTCCTTCATGACTGTCTGACCGTAGGGAGGTAGGGTTTTTTTAAAAAAAAGAGTGTATTTGTTTATAATGGCCAAGATATGATACATATTTTATTGCATTACTATGCAGCCACATCATTCCATCATTCGGACAAGCATCATTCGAAACATCGAATATCAATTTTGAAATAATCGATTCCGGCCTTTTGTAAATTATCGATTACCAATTTATAATTATATAGTATTCAAGCATTTTTCGTTTGTCTGTTTATTTTTCAATTAATGACAAAAAAGAAGGGCATTTCATATCAAGCGGCCTTTGTAAAAAGTCCATATCGCGTCAAGATTTTGCAAAAATGGTTAGGGTAAAATCTATCCGTCACAACTTGGTCCTTCGTGATTCTTCGTCATTAGTTTCGGCGATCGTTGTAAACTCGTTTTAATGTTGTATCATAATTTTCTGATTGATTACTAATACTACCAATGCCATGGCTGCATGGTGACATTTATAATTGGACCAACAGGTTGCAGAGGTTATTGAAATGTAGGGCTATTGGATTTCACCGACAACTAGATTGTGTAAAGACTGGAAATCTGAAAAGTATTTTAACCTATACCGTGTTGACTCTACAAGAGAGAACATATTATTCGAGGTAAAGATAGCTGTTCAAAATGAAATATTTACACACAGTAAATATATTTACACATCGTTCCTCGTGATAGTTGTTTCAGGTTAACTGTAAATGCATCATTCTCAAAATCTGGGAATGTAAATGTATGCCATGTTTGCCAGATAAACCTCTGCTCCTATTTCATTCATTCCACGGTTGTAATCATTCTACATCTTTTAATCAAAATAATTCCTCATTTGACATCACAATTTTTATTATCATCTAGTAACATCATATTTTTGTTTAATTTAGATATAATGTTAAATTAGCAAATCATAGTTTCAGTTATGAAAATAAGACATATATTGATAAAGATATTGACCAAGTAGGGATTAATTAAATGCCGAACAACTTGAATTTTAAGAGATATTGATTGTATGAAGCTTGATGCAGACTTATACCGTATTTGTACCCCTTTTTAATCATGGTGGATTTTATAATCACTTTATTCAGCATGTATTGTAAATCATTGAGAATTATTACGGGTGAAATGAATTAGTAGATGGATGAATTACTATATAAAAGCGAATGAATTAATAAACAAATGAATAGGTTCCGGGGCAACTCGGCCCTTCCATTAACAAATAAAATCAAAGGCACTCCAATCCTAAGATGATGTTGTAACATGCTTAATAATACTGTCATGGGGCATGCACATTTTCAACATAAATTAATTGTTAATTTGCAGTCATAATCTTTTCCAAAATCACCTTCTTTCTCACATACTTAATATCCCAAATGTTAAAATACTAAATATACGTATGGATGTCAATGTGTACATTTGAAACTGGTCGCTTTCTTCTCGGTAAATTATGATTCATTCAAAGCGCCAGGCAGAGCCGCAGATATGCTAAATATACATTGCCATTCGCGGCACACTGTTTGCTCGTCTTATGACAATTGAATATGACAATTCTTTTACGTTTGCAAGTGTGAAGCAGCAATAACACCACGTAAATTTGCTCAGAGCAATGTTTGGTCACATTTGCGTTGTGAGTTTGGAGGTTTGTGTACTTAGCATAGATATTAAGACAAACACAGGCCATGCTGGTTTGTTAGCTGCATCATCATCATCACAGTTGCGGTAGGAGTGTGTTGTGTCTCTGTTCTCAATACAGCGACCTAGTTGCCTACATTGACCTAAATAGGATGGTAACGATTCTTCTAGTAATTACGGGGTGTGTCAGGGGTGACCTAAACTCTAAACGAGCAGGGTTCCTCCTATTTGATATTACCAGATATCGGCTAATGTCACAGGAGTAAGAAAAACGGGCTTTCAATTTGCGTTAGGATATCTTGCAATGACGAGAATTGGGAAGCCTTCGTTCTTTCATTACGCCCTTTCTCTTTGGCTCTAAGATGAAATGAAGGAAGACTATCCTTGCCCGCTCGTTCCCCAGTCTCATTTTGAAAGGGGGTTCAGCGAGGTTAGAGAGTAGATGGCGTGCAGACTTTATGGTCCCCTAGGTTGGAAGGAAGACCGTTACTATCTGAACACTCAGCGGGACAAGGCGTCCAAGACCTGTTACGTGATCTCCCACCTGGGTCGACCAAACCTCCTGTTTCCAACCCCCTTCCTTCCGCCGCCATGCCCCAATTTCCTAAATTGATGACCCAAATAATTGAGCAACCATTAGCCTCTTTTATGTTCAGGGGGTCGCATCTATACCTCATGCGTGTTTTTGTTTACTACACCTGTTTTCGTCCGGCCTAATTGCGCCCGGAATATCGGCAGATTTGGTGTCGTGGACGCAGAACGTCTGTTTTTCGTCATCGACTCCCACTCGAGCCTTGACGGGGGCGCCCTATCGCTTTAAACAGCCCTCGACAAGGAGCAACCTGATAGGTCAATAGTTTAGTGATACGTACTCTCCTGCCAAACTTTCTTCGACTCGGTAGTTCCTACCCCCCCCCCCCCCCCCCCTCCATCTTCTCTCTCCTCGGTGCCGTCTCGAGGTTGTCAAAATGCCATTGATAGAGGGATGACGGCCATAGTTGGAATTCTCCTGCTGATTTATCAAAGTTTGACGATGACAACAGTGAGATAGAAGAAGAACAAGAGAGGGGAAAAGAAGACATTGAAGAGAGATTGGATAGAAGGGGGAAAGACAGAGCGAGCTCCGTAATGGGATATGATTAATGGTTATTTTGCAAAGCGATGTGTGTCTCTGTCTGTGTCCCGTGCACTGGGCATCGGATGTCACCTCCACAGCAACTGCGAGAAATTCGATAGAGCTCGCTGGCTACAGAAATAGCAATCTCAAATTAGCACAAGCCTGTGCCAATCAATGCAAAGATCCCTTTAATATGAGGCAAGTAGACCAAGGTAATGCCGTGATGAACAGCCAGCATCTTCAGATGGAAAACGGCCGAATCCCCGGGGAGGATCGGATTGCCGAATGAATAATCGTTGGGGGGTTTAGCCACTAGCATGGGTCTACTGCGGCTTGCAAACGCTCACTAACTCAGCACATCTCTAAAAGAATTAAATAGAACATAATAATACAACGTAAAAAGACGCAGGAATAATTTACCTCTAATTATATCGAAGAATTTGGTTTCAAGCACTCATCGGTCTATCTCTTGTAAAATCAAATCTTCGCTTGTCCTTCTATCGCGCTATTTAGCATTGCTTCATTATTTTCTGCAGAAATTTGCCATTATTTCATTTCAAATTCTACAACTATTGGTAAAAATCAATAAGCACACGGTGAGCTGAATCTTAAATTACAAAAGCGCAATAAGTTTGGTAGGTGATTAGTCAGCGTGAGTATAGGAGCCGATCGACGTGCTTTAACACCTCTTGGGTTCATCATCAAGATATTATAAAGAGAACCAAACCATGAGCAAGCTCTACCAAACTGTCTTCTGATTTTGTTTCGGAGGTGACCACTTTGCCGTGTCATGTCTTCATATTACATCACGCGGTGTGCAAGAAAGCAAGATATCCAGAGCTATGATAGTGAGACAAAGAGAAAAGAACTTCTCCGCTCTCCATCTCTATTTCAATGAGCACACGGAAACCCCTGGAGATAGATCCGTTATGCCTTATCCATAACTCGTATTGGTTGGCGGGGCTCGTTTTAACCGGGTGCAGGTGTCGCTCAAGCCCAGTTTTGATCCATTTTCTCATTAACATGATACAACATGAAATGCAGATGGTTCATATCAGATCATTATTTGGGAAGAGAGAGGATCGCCGGGCGTTTATGATTCCCAATTAGTATTTATTTTCGATTCTTTCATTCATATGTCATGCAAATCCCGTATCGTGCACAAACGAGGCGGAAACACTGGTAACTGAGATAATTAATAGATATCACATCGCGCCCGACGTGCTATGCCTTAATGAAAACACGTGAACATATCCCCTATATCATTCTCCACCCGCCATCAAAGCTGTAAAAGTTAGACAACACCAGATCCGTATTAAGGGTAACATTAGAGCTTTTAATTAAAGGTATGGAGGCTTTGATGCTTTTATTGACAAGGATTTGGCAATGAGAACTCGTTACATCTCACCGAACACGTGGCATTTATTAAACTCTTCTCCACATTGATCATGACCCATATTTATCAAATATCATCAGGATAATCACCTTAAAACAGAAGGTCAGGGGTTAGTTTCACTAAACCTCGCAATGGCAATCGGGTAGGCATCCCATTTAAACGTCTCCGTTGTAGTTAGCATGCATTCCACTCGTGCCAAGAGCGTATTAGGTGAACTTGTCGTTGTAACAGTTTCGTGCAGAAACCCATATAGGTAATAGTGGACCTGTAGACGCGTTTTACCTTTCATATCTTAAAATAATTCCAAGTTAACAAGTGATGTACAATAAGATGTGATGAGAGAATAAATCGTGTTAAATGGAAGGCCTCTTCATTTCCAGATGACTGATCGTTGACATTGAATCAGTTATCATCTGACAAATTGAACCCTTACTATCATCTTTATCGTTGGCTATGTCATTCGAAGAGCCATGATTTGTCGTGTTTGTAGAGAGTGGTCATAAGTCTTAAAAAGATCAGCAACAAATATCATCAACATTTGAAGACATGACATAAAAAGATCATCAAAAAGTAGCAGGGTAGAAAGGTATTTAACAATGTTCATTTTTTATAATTTTCTCGTTTACTTGGATAAGACGCATTTTGTTTTTGTTGCTCTTTACATTATTTGCTGTTGATATTACACAAATGTCCCGTCCGCACCTGTAGCCTTTACACATTAGTTAACTATCGTTATGTGTAACACACTAGAAAGCGAAGTATTATAATGACGTCATATCTACCTTAGATCGTTCAAGTGGATTATTAAATTTGTCAATTGGATATTTACATATCATTTTTTTATTTTTGATCTAATATCGAGAAATATGAAGTAAAGGAGATACTTAACTTCATTCATTCAATGTGCACCAACTTATGTATGTCTGTTTTTTTTTTATATTTGTATTTGTTTGTTTAACTGTTTGTTTTCAAAGATGATTTACTGCTCCTTTAAACGTCCATATAATGGCAGTATAAAGTTCGAATTAAACATGTGGATATCACGATTCCATGGTTTGTGTGTTTTGGGGAGCTCTCCTGATAATTCTCTTTGTAGGAAAATGGATAAGATCATCAAATCAAATAATAATTAAGAGACATGCACATATGAAAAGTGTGAAGGTCATGGTTAAAACTGTTTAAATTTTGATATAACTACTGGCATGTCCTCAAAACTGCAATATTAAAAAAGTTACATAAATGCAAGGAACATTTTTGTAGATATAATGATAGCAGTGATCCTGGTGGTAATAATGATTAGTATGATGATGATGATGATGATGATGATGATAATGATGAAACTTTCATTTTAAAGCGTTTATGATCAATCGTTAATATTTACGTCATTTATAACAGATGAAGAGAGAGAAAGGGAAATAATTAAAGAACAACATTTGGTTTAGACCTTAAAACTATTATTTGATTAATCGAAAATTATCAAATTCTTTCCCAATTAATTGAGGCTGATGCACGAAAGAGGGGGGGAATTTTTTTAAATCTATTTCATTCTTTTGTCAAATATTTTACAAGGATGTTAAAGATCAGTAAGACTTGGGAAAGTTTGCTGTCGAGATGCGGGTGCTTGTTGCACGGTGTAGATCGATCAAACACGCACACAAACCTTGTTTACCTGTCCCTCTCTCAATATCACCGGTCCGTTTGTCCGTTGATTAAAACCTCCTCTCAAATGATATCCTCCCTGAGACTCATCTTCTAAGTCCCAGAAGTGATTTCACTCTTACGGCTATCCCGCCAACAATCTCCCCGTCTTCCACTCATGATGGGGGATTTCACCCTGGTTTGTAAACAAGGGACCTTCGACAACCACACCGTGTTTGACCACGGTGTACGATTACGACCAGAACACGACGGGGACGTCGCAATGATGGATGACTATTATACATCATTCAATGATTCCATCAATGCTGACATGTCTTTTGTTTCAAGGTGGAAGAGAAAGAAAGGTATGATGAAAATCTTTCTCGTTTTTCTCTCTTGGGTCATTAGAGAGGTATAGAAACAAATTGGTTTCGGATGATTGTGAGATCAAATAATATAGCTCGGATTCCGTTTTTCTTGCTACAGAAGATTAAAATATATAATAATATCCTTCCTTTACCCGATTTCAAATCGTTTTATTATTTTTTTATATAAAATCAGATTTAAAATACGCATATTATAAACCAGAAAGCCAAAATGCCGAAATGCGTTGTAAATATGCCAAATGGAAAAAAGATCGCTTCGCTCGTAAACTATCACAAATGCCTGAACCATGCCCTAAATTATTTTAACGGTAGACATAAAATAAAGTAGCTTAATGATCTCTGAAATAATATCAGAAGTAAGGTGAAATATGTAACTGTGTGTGCATTGGAAGTCAACAGCGAAAATAAGGATTGGCAAACACACGGCTTATTTGGAGACCCTGGGTGAAAATGTTTCGCAATCACAATAAAATCAAAAAATTTAATAGAACAGAAGCAGTATTAGTACTGTATACCGTGTATAAAAGACTGTAACATATCCCCTCGCTAGTACTTTATCCAGTTTGAACGTGATATCTTAACCCTTCCAAGTTATTGCAGAAACCAAGACTTGAATGACCATTATTTGAAGGATGCGCTAAACAATGCTCATTTTTAAAGAAAAAGTTATTGCAACATTTTCAAAGAGTTCATGATGTACGCTTCCTGTCTTTTTTTTTTATATAGATAAATTTTATTTCTGGCCATTGTCTGCCGATTCGTGACATTTTGTGCAGAGTCATGGTAAAATTTTGGATCGAATCTTTCTTCAAGCTCATTCCAACACTCCTCGTCCACCTCAGCTCCATTTCTATTCGCACTTCTGCCCACATTGCAGTGCTCTCTCACAATCTCATCTTACTCACTTACATTCCAAAATTGGCCTCAATACATAATGTAGCACCTATACATCTTACTCCGATGGAACACAAAACCCCTCCATAGGGGTCGCTTGTTTGTGACTCCTTTTCCGATGCTAGTGAGTCAGTAGATAAACCTTTGGATATAAGCTCTCCAAATTTAGATATTTCATATAGCGATGACTGCCAACTGTGTATTCGAGAGGAAGAGGAGAAGAATTGAGAAGGGAGGTGGGTGTTTACAATAAATATAGTGTTCTCATCACAATTCTAATATTTGATCGTCCGTTATTTGATATTACACCCGAGTCCCAAATATGACACTAACGAGAAAGGGGGAAACTAGCAAGAATCGATGAAAGATGCGAGGTCGCCCTGAGAAGCTCCGATGTATCTTTTGTTGAGAGTGAGTAAACACATTTAGCAGTGAGAATCAAGCGAGAAAAAATCAAACATTGACTTTAGTTTGGCCGTAGACAAAATGCCTCATGCAGTATCTACAAAAAGACGCTCAATTTTGGATGAAAATCTTTATAAGAAGACAGCAAAAACGCGGGACCCTTTCTGAGCTCACGAATAGAGGAAACGACTAAATGGAGTTGTGTTTGATTCCTTATTTTCAACCATAACTCTCATGATCGAAGAAAACTTGATTTATCGGGTTATGATGACGGACTTGTGCTTTTCGATGCTCTCACCGAATTCTAGGGCTCCGTTTATACGGCAATTATGGCGGGTGAGGGCTAACGATGTATCAACATTGATTGTCCGTGTAAGGCTAAAGTTTACCCAGCGGTATCGCTTGCTAAGATCAACACAGGAAGAAATCGTTGCGTCTCTTTATATTCCATCATTTTGGAAAGGAAACGGGGTAATATCTCACGTTTCGAGATATTTTTTATGCAGGTGAGCTAATGTATCAGACTTTACGTCAATAATTCAAAAAGTGCGCGAGAAGAGAAAACAAATTTACGTGTTTCTTTGTTCATCCTTAAGTTTTGGCAAACGAACATTCTCCTATGCGTGATCAAAATCAAAGCGATGCTTGATTTGGTTAAAAGCACCTTGTTGACTCAAAAGTTGGTAACATCACTTCAAAAACCATCCGGAGTGCATAAAGTAATACAAAAATCATCCTAACCTCGACCTATTTCAGGTTAACATGGTTAAGAGAGAAGTTGTTTTTCAATATGTGTTTCTTTTATCAAGTATACTATTATTTAATATACTCTCACTGTTCCCTTATGTAGGTTGCCAATTGATGTCTTTGATAACGATATTGATGCGAAGTACAGGACCAAAGTTGAATCACAAATTACATTATAATTCTGAGAGTACATCATGCGCGAACCCTGCTTTGTAGGGTCCCGGGTCAGCATGTAATATGCGAGTAATTTTTTTTATCTAAAGGGCTCGACATTGCACGGCCCTCTTAAGGGGCATTGAAATGATATTCAATTTAATTTTATGGAAATAATTGAACTATACGCTGAAGAACAGAACCTTTTCAACTACTAATGACCCATAGACCATTATGGTCCCTTCATATACTTTAAAAATCTCTATTGCTTGCTGTAATATGTGAACGATTTACAAGATACATAGATAGAGCATCTACCAAATTACTAGCAAATTTGACTGTGAAGGCGCCAGATACAGTAGGCCTGTAACATTTTGTGTTGATCCATAATGTTGATTTATTAATGGACAAAATAAGCATGGTCTTCAGAGATTTCTGCATTCCAGGATGGATAAAAATAGCTTCCAAATGACAGACATAACATTATATTATAACAATAACAGCTACTGGTCGAATGCCCGAGAGCCCCAGGCATCACCCCCCCCCCCCCCCCCCCAAAATAAAAAAAGCA
>BQKZ01000138.1:82999-149224 GCA_036244855.1 Temnopleurus reevesii | reverse complement strand
CCCCCCCCCCCCCCCCCCAATAGTCAAATACATACATACACCCAATGCTCAGGAATATTAGCCTTAAACATTTCCCCAATCAAATTCAGCTCTTTCCAACATAATCAAAATTACATGTTGTTTAGAGCTCATTAGTGTTATCTTGAGTAGATGTCGAAGTAGTGAAGGTATAACTCCCTGGGTGTCGCGTTATTATATTAATCTGGTGGTCTTCAGCAAAGGGTCATGCTTCATGACTTGAATTCAGAAGTCAATAAATGTATTCTGCACTACCCTACAACGACACTCGGGAATTACACGTCCTCATCGTTACAAGACTAATACAAACCTACTGGGTAGGCAGAAACATGTCTCGTTCCATATTTACCCTTTCCAGCCCCTTTTCTTTGATCCTCTATTTAGTTCTCTCTCTATCGATTTTTATTTCTCTATTACTCTGTAATTCTCTTTTAATCTTCCCAATGTCTACAGTTATCTCCCTTACACTTATTTACGTCTACACCCCATCCCCACCCTCTTCCTCTTTATCTGCATCTCGCTCTATTACCGCTTTTAGTTTCTAAAATTATTTTATTGTCTATGGCCTGAGCATTTCTCTCGTTATATTTTGTTTTGTTCTTTTTTATTTTCAAGCACTTAAAATAAATAATAAGTCAATAGTTCGACTGTAATACCCCTCTGCTTAAAATAGATTGGCAGCAATTGCCATGTGTTTATAGCGATATAATAACGATTATACGCCTGGCTATGGATGTGAACTCTATATCTTTCATCATTATTTAGTATCATTCTTGATAGTCGGGATTGAGAAAAAGACTGAGTACTCATCATCTGGTATCACATTTCATCCTCTTCCCAATCATGCGTGCTGACAAAATACCGCATCTGTATTTTCAATCTACGGACAAGTGGAAACCACCGTTTTTCCGATTAGGGCATCATCAAATCAGGATGCTTTATTAGGGAGGGGTACTGGGAATCCTCCCCTCCCCGATGGAAGCTTTGTTCCAAACAATGAGTATTCGCTCTCCGATTGTCAGTGCGGGTTCATAACTTCTATCACCCCCTCCCAACCAGCGCGTAATTGAAAGTACTGCTGCCCCATCCTTGATTTGATTGATTTGAATTTATTTCCGTATTCAAAAACATATACAATTTAAAAACACTGTGGATTGTCTAAATTCAACTCGCCCATCAAGGGGAGCTGATCTTCCGTGGAGTCCGTGTATATCCCGATCCAATGCACCATTTCAACGTCATCTCAGTGGATTTATTCTTGTTTCTGTCCCCTGTTTATTTTGAGGGAGGGAGAGAGAGAGAGAGAGAGAGAGAGAGAGAGAGAGAGAGGGGGGGGAGAGAGAGAGAAGGACGCTAAAAGTGGGTTTCAAAGACTTTCTGACGAGAAACGGGGGGGGGGGGCGTTAAGCATCATTTTTACTTTTTTCACTCAAAAGATATTTTGTCCCATGAAAAACTTGATTCGTTTGTTATCTTCATTATTATCCTCACAATTCAATTTTCTCTTTATATATTAAAATTCATTGACATGAATTTTTCATATTTTTCTTCCAAATTAATATTTTCATCATTTTCCTGTCTTCTACCAAATATTTCCCCTCTATTGCCACGTTCTCTTTTTGCCTCTCTCCTCTCCCTCCTCTTTTCCTTTCTCTCCATCGGATCTCCCTCATTCCCTTCATCCTCCATCTTCATATTGGTTTTACCCCCATCCTCCGGAGCCGCAGGTCCATCTGTCAGCGAGACCACTTTGTCGGTAGTTGTGACCGCAGAGCGAAGGGCGGGGCTGTCGATAGATTGCCGCTGCCGTCTATCCAGTCGTCTTCGTCGTCACATCTTATGAAGACGAGCGAACAGTTCAAGGGTAAGGTGGTTGATGGGGGGATGGAAGGATGGTAAAACCATCATCATGATACGGGATGGTTTTAATGATGGGGAATGGTAGTAAGATGGGGATGATGGTGTATTGGTTGTGACATACTGTAATCCAACCTGGATAATGAATCAGCGGTCAGTGTAGGACTAGTATAGTTGTCGTAAAATCGTTGGTATGAGTAATACAAGTATTGCACGCTGAAAGACCCCCCCCCCCTCCCATCTCTCCATATCCGCGTATGCATGTGCGGTTATGTGCGTGTGTTTGTGTGTGTGTTTGTGTCTGTCTGTGTGTGTGCGTGTGTGGTGTGTAGATGTCTGTGTACGTTGTTTATTCTTTGTGGGTTTGTGTATTTGTGAATGATTATTTGCATGTGTGGGTAGGTATGTGTGCGTGAACGTGTGTGCGTGTCAGTGTATGTGTTGGTTTGTCATTGTGCGTCTTTCTCTCTTTAACTATGAATATGTGTGATATGATGTGTGTGAAAGTTTGTGTAGGTGTGTAATTAGGACGGTGGTTATGTTTGTATCTCTCTCTCTATCCCTTTCTCCCTCTCTCTCTCTCTCTCTCTCTCTCTCTCTCTCTCTCTCTCTCCCTCTTTCTCATTTACAATACAATAAACGAATTGACACATGCTTTCGGAACGCCGAACATTATTATCTCACTATTTTTCACAAATCGAAGATAGAAAGTCGAAGGTTCAGAGAAGTTTTAGTAAGTCTCTTCTTTTACGTTGACATTATTCTTGTATTCTATAATCAGTGATAATCCAAATTTGGGGGTAATTACAGAATAAAGGGTTTTGATAAGGAGCGTTGCAAGCCCCCCCCCCCCAAAAAAAAAGGTTAAACTTTTGCTTACGATTATTCTATACACTAAGAAATAAGGGTACACAAAGGGTGCATACCTTTGCGAGAAGGCAATATACTAAGCAATATGATTACACCCGTTTGTGTACAGGCTCAGCAACCAAAAATTTCATAACTGGTACAAAGTACCGAAAAAAGGTACAATGTTGTACCTTTCGACAGCCAAAAGGGACACTGTGTATTATTATGTGGAGGCATTGTTTAAAATCTGTTAAAGTCGCAATCGTTTATTCATTGGAGCGTCGAACGATCAGATAAACGAGAACCAGCAAATTCCATATCCTCAAAGGCGCGGTTTCGAATCATCTGAGCACTGCGCAGAATAAAAAATCATATCTTTGTGGTTCGATTTTCAATTAAAATGTAAAGTATTACACAAAAAAATATGTTCCCATCGTTGCATTGTTTGCACCTTTAATGGAGTAATGTTGCACATGTATTCATACGTGTGTAGGGTGGAGGTCCCCTCCCAAGGTTTTCCTAAATATTGTTCATATTTCCAACCTAAACGATGCTGCCAGCGGCTCTATCCCATATGAGTGCAAAATTATTACTCCTAAAAATATACAAGTGTGTACACTCCTAAGCTGTAAACAAATGTGCATTCCAAACTACCAAGAAATGTTGTTTGGATATTCTTAATTCCGTAAAACCATCAAGTGTGAAATAGAAATTTCTGCACAATGATCTTGGCACTTGGAGATGATGTTTAACACCATCACCTACCAGCAATTGGAGGGATGTATCTCCCCCGCGCTGCAGCAATCCCTAAATAGCCTACACAAAACGAATATTCAAACTGAACAACTCTAAGGTAGGTGTTAATCTTTAGATTATTTTCCTCTTATTTTTCAGAAGCTTTCTCCATGTTAACCTATTTTTCCAAAAGTTTTTGTTGCACCTGGCCTAGATAATTATTATGTAGCATACAAAAGAATTTTATTTCAGTGGTAAATCAAATAAACATGTCAGGGAGAAAATATTGCGTTCGATATATTTTCCCCATTTTCTCCCAGTCTCTAGCTCTGTATTCGGGTGAGCGATATCAGAACATCTTCATGATAGAAAGGTATAAGGTCAAAAGAATATCAATATCATATCCTGAACGGAATGGTGATCAAAAATGGGAATAATTATTTAATTTTGGAATAACCTACACCAAATTAGCGCGTTAGCCAGGAAACAAAACACCTCGCGTTTGCTTCGAAATGATTTAGTTTATTGAACAGAATTTTGAATTGAGTATTACTCTTGGGAGGGTTTTGATATTTGGAAAGCAAGCTTGGGATCGAACCAAAGTTTAATAGATGGCAATTTAACGGGTCAATCCCGGAGGGAGGACAAATTTCAAGATATTGTTTTGATTGATTATCGTTTTGATTTCGTCTTTATAAAAAAGCGAGGTTGCTGGCAAATTGTAACCTATGAAAAAAATCTCTTAAACTGTCTTTTTCTTTGCCTGATCTTTTTTCATCAAATTGAATGTTACATCACTTATTTTCCTTCTATTTTCATTCTTAAACCTATCTTTCTTTAAACCAAGATAGCGCGAAGATCTTTGACATCCGGATTTCATGACCGGAAGTATAAATGACATATTACCCGTGAGAAATATAAAATAGCGATTTACTGAAAATGTTTTGCAATTCCATTTCCTTTCTAATATTCATGATCTTTGTCGCTTATTGGAACACAAGTTACCAGACTGAAGAAGAAAATCATGAACAACGAGCATTTTAGAGTAAGATTTATCTCAAAGAGAACATAGAAAACGTAAAAAAATTATTCAAAACAGGTAAATATTTTGAAGTAAGAACTCAATATAGAATATAATTATGATCTTTTAATACAATACATTTGCACATATTCCTATACTCTATGGGCTTCGAGCCGGCAAAATTATGGCTACGAGCATGCATATCGGTGCAAAATAGAACTAAATGAGTTATGAGGGCTTTGGGGCCAACAATAATTATTATTATCTTAAACACTTCTTTCTTTTCTTTCTTTTATGTGTATTTTGAGGGAGGGGCGCGGAACCGATCGGGTCCCCGGGTTGTCAAATATTACATACGCGAGTGGAATTATGCCCAACAATGCTGAGTTATTGAATATTTATCCTTTTTTTCTCTCGATGTACGCTTGTTTCCTCCTAACAGTTACATTTTCCATGTATTTTTGTGGTCAATCTTGTAATCTTTTAGCGTATCAATTTTATTTATCTCAGGATGCACATGGCTAACGTGTGATATACCGGTGGTTTCAGTGACACCAGTGTTTTTCAATGTATTGAGTAACAAATACGTTCAAGTTATTTGCAATAAATCTCTGAGGTTTCATGTTTTTTCTTTGCTCTTCACATGAAAAGACGTGTTCAACATGGTTGATATCAAGTTTTTGCTTATATGGATTTCGCCAAAAGAGGGAGGCATGTCTTTTTCGAATTGCTTTCCTGGTGCGAGTATCTTCTACAAGCCGTATGCTTGTGATTTCTAACTACATAAATCTTAAATAAGATAGGCTTGTTGTTTAAAAGTGGAAATTATATCTATTTAAATGATAAGTGCACTTCGCATACGGAAGTGAACTGTCACATTTTGCTTGATGTCTTTATTTGTTTCGAGGTTGTTTTTTTTTTGGGGGGGGCGGGAGCTGAGGAGGGGTTATTTATGTTTATAGTTTATTTTGATTCGGGGTTTTGGGGAGGGCTTATTTTTTTTATCATTGGCCTGCGGCTGTCTTTAGTCAAACGCAGTATATTCGGGAAGCTGTGGAGTTAAATTTTCGTTTCATACCAAAGTCGACTACTTCTGAGTAAAATACTTTCCAATATTTTCACAAAAATCAAGTTTAGTCAAAGTTCAGGCGTTAAACAAAGTGATTTATTTACGTATGTCCATTCATGCACATAGCTTTCATGATTTTGACTTGAGTTGAAGTTCGCAGATTGGCATTAAAGCAAAATTTTCATTTTATTTTGAGTGAGAAACCCTTATTTATATAAAATTCTTTGGGTATAGAGAACACAAAAATACCCTTGTTACTTTTTTAAAGTGCCATTTGTGTCTTTTGTGTGTTTACTCACACACGGAATATGGAATTATGCTGTTTTTTTTCCACTCGAAGCTAGCTAGATCGTGAATGAACATTTTCTGCAAATTTCCTTGCCAGACCCCCCCCCCGTTAAAAAGTTATAAACCTTTTTTTTTCTTTTTTCTAAAGGGGGGGGGGTTATTTAGAGGGCTGTAGGTATACTAATCACAAGCCCATGGAGGTGGACTTAGCGGTGAGGACAACCTGATTCGACTCACCGACGGATAGAAAAATCTTCATTCTTGTAATTGATCTTTTTTTTTGGGGGGGGGGCAGTTGAATTTCAAACAATGCCATGTCGTCATGTATGAGTATTAATGTATAGTCGTACTCTTGTTATTATCCAAACGCGCCAAAAGATTTGCTACACATGCAAAATGATAATATAGACACTCTAACCACAAGCAGTATTAAAATACAGCTAGAAACTAGTGCTTCATTTTATATTAAATTCAACTTGGGGAACATTCATCGCTCTGTTTCAAGACCTCAACTCTTCATATCTTTACTTTCAGTTATCATTAGAGGAAAGTCAACATGGTCAAGGGAAAATTGGCTAAATGTAATCGATTACATCATATGAATGCTGAATTGTAGCACCAACCGGTGATAAAGATTTGTTTTGTGTGAATTATGAAAGAATTGTCTGTGTAAATCCTTTGATTCGTCATAGTTGATGTACCTGAAGAAATACAGCGTAATGATTCTCTTTCTAAAATAATACACACGCGAAGAAAAACTTACAGAATTTTTTCTCCATCAAGTTACTCTCATTCCTAATCTGGATTATCGAAAGAGCGCCACCTATTGTTCTAAACATCATGACTGAAATAAACCTGACAGAAAAAGAAGGTAACCCCCTTTACGAAGTAAAATAATATCGACATCAAATGGGTTCTAAAAATTAAAATTAGCTGGAAAGTTTATTGAAGGTGTTGCTTGCTATGGCGAAACGTGTAGGAGTGAACACAGTTATGAGTAGGGAATGTATTACTTTTGTAAAGCAACAGGGTTCTTTCGGCAACTCTGAATAAAATAGTGTAAAGGACGTCGAAAGAGTATTCAACCCAGTTGCATTTCCCAAAAGCTGATTATTAAGTACCAGCAATCATTTTAATCATCACTATCCTTTCATTTGTTTCCAACCATCATTTTGTGGAAAAGTGAAGGGATTTTTTTTTCTTCTGAAAATTGGTTTCTTAAAACCTTAACAGTTAAAAAAAAGAGCAGAATTTCACAACTTTAATGTATTTTATGCTTTGAATCTGGGCCCTTGCAAAAGTTTTCATGCTAGATTCTTCACATGAACTTGCCAATAATATGCGGAAACTTTCCAGCCAAAGCTAGTTCTTGAAAACTCCACTTATTCCAAAAGTGCACTTTAAAAAAAAAAAGGGGGGGGGGGCTTTCCAGGTTGTTTATATCATAGCTTTTAAATGATTTGATAAGAATGTGTTCCCCCAAACAGTATTTTTTTTTCATAATACCGCGTTAGGTAACTGACTATATTTGGTTATTAGTTGAAAATCAAATACAAATCGTAAACCAAATTCCAAATTTAATGGGGGGGGGGGGGCGGCAAGATTTAGACAAAATTTACCCAGTCATTAGAACTTATAGTGAGTTCAAAATTATTGAAATGTGTTGAAAGGATTATCATTTTGCTTTTAAAGATAATTATGGCATGTCACCTAAGAGAACGTGATGCCAATATGACAGTGTACATCTACATCAAAGCGTTTCTGTCATGATCTACATTCAAATTCTTTCTCCATTCAGTTCTCTCTTCGATCATTTTCCTGATCAGCATTGCGCCAGCTTTCGACAGAAGTTGTAGAGGTAGGCAAAAAAACTGAATTTACGTATGGGCATACTCTTGATAACATTCATTTAAAAATATATGTTTATAAAATCCTTTAAAAAAGTTTTATCATCATCTCTTACCATCTCGTCAGTTAAACTGAAGTACCATTACAAGGCTCAAGTAACGTAGACTAACTACACTTTTAAGTTTTCATGTGGCTAGATCATGTTTTTTTTTTGTTTTTTTTTTGTATAGTATCATGGATTTTTTCGTCATTCAACTATCATATTATCAGATTTTTCTTCCGAACACGTCGCATCTTTTCAGTATAACGCTGACACTCAGGTCAGACAAATTACCTGATTTACCTCAAATAGATTTACAAAATATTAAAATACATCAATCAAATTTTACAACTCTCATTGGCAGAGAGTGTCAAGAGATGGTTAATATTATGTCAATATTTTTTAATTATGCGGCAAATGATTCGAATCCCGATTCTTATAATGTAAGTGGGGCAGGGATAATCATTAAAAAAAAGATTAATCTATTCCAAGAATATGACGTTTAAATTCTTTAAAAATTTGTGTTGGCAGTGTCACAAGGTAATAAGCTGTACAACATAAACCTTTTTTTACGATGTTTGTGATTGGATTTTGAAGCTTGCCTTTGTTGTTAAATACTTATGATATTTGAATGTTATGTTATAACCATGCGAACGATTAAAATTTAGTCATGTGCCAAAAAATTATTTGAATACAAATAGCACATTTTTGGCGACTCAATAAAATTTTGTGGTAACTTTACCATGTTTACAGAAAAATGTATATCACTACTATGCAATTTACACAATGAAAAAATACACTCGACAAAAATAGATTATTCATCTCCCTAAAGATTGTAGAGCACCAATCTGCCAACAGTTCAAGGATTTGACGTATTTTTGCCCGCGGCGTGAAATACCAAAACTTTTTTTTCCCTATTTATGACAATGCTGTGTTTCTAGACCGAAACAACGCCCATGAATCGATTCAAAGTTGACTTTTACTTCTAATGCCGCTGGTTTTTCTTCTTTCTCTCCTCCTTGTTTTAAAACTATCATATATAATTACTATCATTATTAGTAGTAATATGAGTAGTAGTAGTCGTAGTCGTAGTAGTATTAGTAGTAGAAGTAGTAGTAGTAGTAGTAGTAGTAGTAGTAGTAGTAGTAGTAGAAGTAGTAGTAGTAGTAGTAGTAGTAGTAGTAGAAGTAGTAGTAGTAGTAGTAGTAGTAGTAGTAGTAGTAGAAGTAGTAGTAGTAGTAGTAGTTGTAGTAGTAGCAGTAGTAGTAGTAGTAGTAGTAGTAGTAGTATTAGTAGTGGAACTAGTAGTAGTAGTTGTAGTAGTAGAAGTGGTAGTGGTAGTCGTAGTAGTAGTAGTAGCAGTAGTAGTAGTAGTAGTAGTAGAAGTAGTAGTAGTAGTAGTAGTTCTCTGGAGGTACATTATTCTGACGTGTTCCTTTTAAAAGAATATTCTTGATAGTAGGTATTCTTATTTGACTGGGCGCATAAAGGCTACACTGCTAATTTTTCATTGATGTTCCGTTTGTGTGTGTACATCGATCCCCTTTTCATATATCTTCATCCCCCCTCTCTCTCCCTCTCTCTCTCTCTCTCTCTCTCTCTCTCTCTCTCTCTTTCTCTCTCTAATATTTTTCTTTTTCTTTCTTGTCCTTAACTTTCATCCTTCTTACTCTAACATGTCATGACAAGTGTAGGTTTTGAAAAGGGCATAAGGCCTCTAGACTTTATACTCTCTAATACATTTTCAACAGAAAAGATAACGAAATCATTAAGTACTAATACAAGGAATAAATTTCAATGACACTTTAGCTTGTGTTTTAAACATAGTTATACGTGCAGGTTCACTGACCGATTTCTGGGACATAATGAATCAAATAGAACTCACGAGTTATGAAGGACACAGAAAATGAAACAAACTAATAAAATTGGCTATGCGTTCACTATCTCTGGGTTTTTCATCCGCAGAAATGGATCGATCCAGGACATGCCGGGGAAAACACAATGGGTTGCCTCCCCATCCCTTCACTAATGGTATCCATACATGGTATTAAAGTTATTTAAATTTTGATTTTTATTTTCAAAGTTGATCCCTTTTAAAAATGTTCTTTCTCAATTTACTTTTCTTTCTTCTTGGGTTGTTTTCGAATTTGACAAAGTTAATTGATCCTCGTTTTTTTTCTACCTTTCTTACGTTTTGAGTTGCTTTCAAATACCTGGTGAAGAAATGAATACTTGCATGAGTTGGCTTGTTGATATATTGCGGATATTCAAATCAAGATCCACCCCCCCCCTTTTTTTCAATTCCTGGATCCGCCCATGACCTGATTTAATGAACTCAATACATTTTATTTTCAATTTATGATCTCATTCGATATTAGAAAATTAGAATATTACACACAAAAAGTGGCATGGTAATGTTTGGCAAAAAAAATTGGGATCGTTCACTCAAATATTTGAATCAAAGTAAATCTGAACAACATGGCGGAGTCAGGGAATCACGTGACCTCTATTAGCCTCGTTGATTGGGAGATGTCATACTCAGCCTCACCACGTCTGACATCTCTCACCTGCGTCGATCGACTAGTGACATACCAAAGCCCCGTCAAACTATGTCACGTGACATGATTATGATTCGATTAAGCTGGAAGTAGTACACGGATCATGACCTTTCGAGAGCTGAAATGTTTAAAGGAACTCAGCTCTGAATGATAAGGTGAAGTCTGTCTTTAAGAAGGTCATCATTGTGGGGGGGGGGGGGGAGATAACTGGTGCACACTAAGAATAAAATGGGTGCAAAAAATGCAATACTAGGAATACATTTTTCCTAAAGGTGCAATTAGCTGCAATATGTTACAAAATTTTATTCCCCCCCCTAAAAAAAACCCAACCCACAACAACAAACAATAAAACATGCCAGTTATGGGGTTTGAACCCGCGCCAAACTGATCGCTTCGTTCCAAGCCGGACGCTTTACCGACTGAGTTGTGTAGCCGGACTTATTAACCGATGGTCTTTAGGTCATTAAAATTTTTGATAACCTCAAGCGGATACTTTGACTTATTTTTACGATATAATGTCGTCCGTCTTGAGGGTTAAATGTGTATTGTGTTGTCAAAGTTCATTGATACGGAGTATATGTATTATGTTTCATTAATTCGTCGAAATCAAGGTCTGCTCAGTCTGTACTGCGTTTGGCTTATGACGCGATCACCCGTGATGCATCGAGCCCAAAAAACTGCAGCATTCAAACTATTATGTAAAATACTATACTCTGAGGAAAAGTCACAATATGCCAAGGTCAGGCAAATTACCCTTTCTGAAAACTATTACACCCTTTGCAATGGGACAGGTCCCATGAATGGACATTATTGGTGCGTTTGCACCAAAGGTTGATCCCCGATCGAGTCTGCCTTCTTGCCTGGCATGGCAGTCGTCATGAAAAAAATTAATAGTGAAAATGTTTGGTTGTGCAGAGCCCGCTGGAAGAGCATTTTGTCAAAATTGGAGTAGCTACAGGCCTCCCATTGGTACACTTAACACGATTGTCATTGTGATTTTACTCTCATTATCAGAAAGGTTCGGTGACATGAACTCTATTGTATGTACTTTTTTTCTCCAATCAATGTCGATTAGAAAAACATGTAATATCTACAAAATAATACAGAATGTCATATATAGATTTCGTTAGTGTAAAGATTTCCATAAGAAAGACTGGCTTGAACGCACTTTAAGACGAATTGAAATAAGTGCCTTCGTTCTTCCTATAGGGTTTCAGCTATTTAGTGTATTATTCTATGTCCATTCCTTTATCCTATCCTTGTTTATATATTTCAAAATTCCAACATTATTAGGGTCGGACAAAAATCGTGTGACCATAATGGTTTACTTCGCCTGTCTATGGTAGTTTAATGGTATGTCATGAAATGGAACTTTAAGATGACATTTTCCTAACACTCACAACACACTGGGAGAGGGGCATTGCGAGATTCAATTATAGCTAGCCAATTTGTTATAATCGGTACAATAATTTCAACATACCCATACGTGACTGTGAAAACTGCAAGTCGACAACCTCAATCTACCAATCTGAACAATCTTAAGGCCGAATTATACTTTAGCATTTTAATCCTGCGTCAATTGGCCCAACGTTTTTTTTTTAAATAAAAATGCTCCCCGAGCTCGCAGTATACGCGGTTCAGACACTCGATTGACGTTCCGCTTGCGATTAAGGAGCGTACAGCGAACGTAAGTCCACCGTGTGGCAAGCGTCTTTGTGCGTTAAGGGAGCGTTTCTAATTTTCATAGACGCTAGGCTGACGCAGGCTAAAACGCAAAGGTGTGTGTAGGCATTAAAGAGACCCTACAAGGTGAGCAAAGTTAGAGATGAATTTAAGATCAACTTATACACAGAGAGCAAAATTAAATGTAAAGCAAATTTTGTTTTGAATACCCCTGACTTTTTAAGAATTACAAAGGCCTTCATCTGATCCCCCCAAAAGTATATGCATTTGATTTTACATGAAGATGTGTTTTGATAATCAGATCTCATTATAACCATGATAACCATCCAATCTACATACACAGACAACTTTTTTATGATTGATTAAATGTTATAAATCAAAGTCGAGCTACCGATTGCATTTTCTTTAAAAAATTGATTTCTAAAAAGTGGCGGTGAATATGTCCAGATTGAGACAAAGTGTAAACAACTATACCATTACGATAAGACTAATACTATTTCTTGGAATTATATCTCGAAACTACACATTTTTTTAATGATATCTAAGTAAATCTTGCATAAAAACAGTTTTCTCTCAGAAAATGTTTAATATGGAAATGGAAAATTGTATTTATCCTGATCTACATAATGCCTATATTTATATAATCCTTACTTCCGATGTGTATCTGAAAATGAAAATGAAACTTTGTATATCTTTTGGGAATTATGCAAATTTAAGCAGCAATTTTACCAAGTAAATGTCTACAAAATTGATAGGAATCTAACACATATATCAAGATATTACATTACTGAATACACTTCAACGTATGATGTATCTTATGTTTATACATATTAGGCTTTCATTTGAGATTCTATATGAATTTGATGATATCTGAATCCGAACGAATAGGGTTTTACTTATATTTTCGAAATATTAATCCATGCACAGTCACCACCCCCCCCCCCCCCCCAAAATAAAAAAAGCACACACACATTCCACCGTTCTGCATAAATATACGAAATGTAATGATCAACAACCAAGGAAATAACGTAATTTTTCTATGAAATAATACAAGTTTCATTAACTATCGTTACTCAACAGGAACTTGAACCTATCCCAATTGATATAAGTCTATTCCAATCATAGAGGTACGGCTATATACCTCTATGATTCCAATAGAGTTAATTAACTTTGAGGTATACATCAACACGTGTTTGAACTGTTGACTTTGAAATTAGTTCTGATCCACGGGAGTTCCCCTAAATGTATGTGTAACACTTTCAGGCAAATATCATCCAACTCAAATCAATAGTATATGAAAATTCATCATTATTGTATGTCCTTTAACAATAGAGTCAGGATTTGAGTCTAGCAAGTCTTAAAATATGATCATATTTAGATATGAAATATTCACATCCTGCCGATCGAGTATTCTTCTTCCTGAACTAGTTTAGAGTGGTGGCACATGCATGTTTAAGGCAGAGGGAATTAAGGAAGTGATGGTGGTAGGTGTTTAGAGTTGGGCAAGACGGGGTGAGAGTACAACAGAGCGGTAACCCATGACAACCGGCTGCTTGGACCGCTCAAATCTTGGCAGCCATGTTGGGTGTCAGCGGGTAACCATCGCAAGCTTGGCCTCGGGGTCGCTCGCCCTATGACGTATCATAGTCTGTGCATACATTTATTTCTACGTAGCCGGGCATCTTCCACTCCACTGCTATTTTTTTCTTGACCTGATCGACGGAAGATGAGACTACACGTCGCGGCGCTCCTCATCTCAACTCGACATCCATGCTGATAGCTTGCAACCTTATCCCTTCCCCCTCTGATGGTTAGTGTGACGACGACTCGGGTGTTCTCCCGCCATGGCAGCAGCTACCACGCCACTTGAAACGGCAGGATCGGAATTAGACACGGCCATGAGCATAGCGGAGTCAGATATCAACAATCTTAGCTCAGCCGGTGATAGTTCCACCGCCACAGACTCAAACGCAGGGATAACATTACCCGTGCCTACCACTTTACTGTCGAATGTGGATAACTCGACATGTAGTAAAACAAGCAAGGAGGTGGAGTGCCTCAACTCTCAGCCAGGCCTTCATCATGGTGTCATCTCAGGAGGTGTCGGGACGGGCGGGGCTGGTATCCTTTCTTTCTCTGCCCAACAAGTCGTCTGTGTCTGCGAGGCTTTGCGACAAGAAGGTAACATTGATAGATTGGCGCGATTTCTGTGGACGTTGCCAGCAGACGAGACGCTGCAGAACGATGAAACAGTGTTGCGAGCACGCGCTGCTGTGGCATACCACCAGGGCCACTACAAGGAACTCTACAACCTGCTCCAGAACCACACCTTCAACCCCGCCTTCCATACAGAACTCCAGGACCTTTGGTACCAAGCTCACTATAAAGAGTCTGAGAAGCTTCGAGGTAGGCCCCTGGGTGCTGTGGACAAGTACCGCATCCGAAGGAAACACCCCTTACCAAGGACCATCTGGGATGGGGAAGAGATGGCTTACTGCTTCAAGGAGAAGTCGAGGAATATGCTGAAGGAATGCTACAAGCAGAACAGGTATCCCACCCCAGATGAGAAGAGGAACCTTGCCAAAGTCACAGGACTCACCATGACTCAGATTAGTAACTGGTTCAAGAACAGAAGACAACGGGACAAGTTACCAATGTCACTCAAAGGGTAAGTCGACTATTACCACAACACACGCATTCTAAATATATTTAGGGCATTGTCACTATTAATTTCAATTGTCATATCACAAACAAATGTAGCTACATTTTAGTACAAAATGAGAAGATGAGAAGTAGGACAACATGATGTTCATAAAGTTAAAGAAGAGAAATTGTCTGCGAGGTCATGGAGTTTGTTCATTCTTATTGATATAGACCAGATCAATGATGTTCATATCTACCCTACTCAATTTTGCAATTTGACGGCGAAAGTAAAAACAAAGATTCTTAGAACGCCAGATCGAGTGAAACAGAAATAAATGCACACTAAAAACATAAATATATACCATAAAGTACTCATTATGATTATATATCATGTATATTTTCTTCTAAAAGGAATACAATCAAAGTTGACTTCCTCGTAGTTGATGAGGAAATTGTGAAATTCTATACTCTTTGAATAGTCAGGCATAAGTTCATCAAATTCAGGGAAAATACTATCCACATAACTTTAGGTTAAAAGTTTTCCTAGCGATGGTGATAGTTTTACGATTTTGCCTGATATTTTAAAAGATTATTATAAAAAAAAATATTGATATTTTTAAACCAACATGGTTCTATAGTCGTTGGTGCCCAACCTTGAAGAGTACAAAATCCATAAATAATGTGCTGTTTCATGTCAATGATTTAAAAAAAATATATACTGTACAGAATATGCGTAATAAGCTGATAGTTACATTAATATCATTATTATTGCAATCATCTTCTCGCAATTATCATCATCATTGTTAAAATCATACACCATCACCATTTTTCTTTTATATGTAAGTCGGTATGCTCGTGGTGTTCTGGTTTTGTGGGGTTTTTTTTTCATCGATAAAATTATGGTAACTTCTTTTATTAAGTGTCAGAAAAGTATAAAATATTTTCATAGATATGGCAATATAAACTTGGGCTTAGATCCATGGTTTAACGTTCTAATGTTGTTAAAATTCGATGTTAATTTGTTTTGCTCAAATATTGTATATTTCCATGAAAGTTAAAAATATAGCGTTATTTATGATGCACTTTTAACATTTATTTACACTGCCAATATTTCAATCACATGTAATGATCGGAAATTAGAGTATCCGGATACATAGTAATATATATATATATATATATATATATATATATATGAGTAATTTAATTCGTGGTTGTGTCACATCGCTGCAAGAGTGTATATAACTGTTAAAAATGACACTTCAATTGTTTTCACAGTTTATTTAATATATTCATGTTTTATTTACAACAAATTAAAAAAAGGACAATGGATAGAGGGTAGTCCGATTCAGTAATGAAACTGGTCTACCACGGAGCCCTCTACCCATACAGATACATTTACATATACAAACATTATACATTAACATTAAACATTAAATAGAACATAAAACGAACAATGAATCGATTTAAACAACATCAAATTTGGATACAAATTATGATACAATAAAAAATACATGAACTAGAAAAAAATCACACGTAACAGAATCTAATTTAATCTAAGTTTAAATCTAGAAACGGTGATCCCCTCCCACCCCCCTGATGAGCAAGATATCATTTAGAGTATGTTGGAAAATATTCTGCATTGTTTTTTTTTTTAAGTGACAGTGATTTGCTTGCACTGTAGTAATTTATCAAAGAGAGTGGTTCCGATGAATGAAAAAGACCGTTTTTTAACTGTGATTTTGGATGTGGGAAAAGTAATATATTTTTAATTGAATGGCGGGTATTATATTTCGTCAGCGTTTTTACGAACCGGCCTTTAACAACGGGGACGATGCTTGAACACGTATAATCCCCGACATAGCGCCAAGTACAATGGCATACCACTGTAATTCATGTTATTTCAATAGCGTTTATTTCAATTGAATTGCTACGACTAGTTTGTACAACCACCTCTCGCTTGTAGGCCGGTTCGTGAAATCGGTGACGATTTAAAGGGTCTCATGACTGTGATTGGTTTAAGATAATTTCGGGTAAGACTATTCAAGATTTTATAGACAAGAATGCATATTTGATATTTTATTCTTTTCTCTACAGATTGAATGTTGAGTGTAGTTAACAAAGAACTTTGTGATATGGAATAGTCCGCATTCAAAAGTAATCGCGCATATCTAGTTTGAAGTTTTTGTAATCGATTAACATTTCTTTTTTAACAAGTACCCCAAACCGTGCAGCTGTAATCAATGTATGATAATATCAGTGCTAAATATAATTGTTTTAGTTGTTTATCATTAGTTAGATGTTTGATACGTCTAATGCAAGTAATAGAACGGGATATTTTACCAGCAATGTAATTTATATATAAATTCCAATTAAATTGAGAATCGAGTATAAGGCCTAAGTATTTTATTTCGTCTACATGCTCTAAAATGACATTTTCAAAATAGATTACAAACGATCTATTTCTTATTTTTGCGTTTGGTTTTATGCCACGATTGAGCAACTCCATTTGAAAGACAAAATCATTGAAAAGCAAAATTTACAAAATTGCACATTGATTTACTGCAGTCTCATATAGCCAAACTGTGGATTAAATGGACGAATTTAAAGCGTGAGCAAGTGGACTGATGAATGGATGAAAGAATTATTGAAAACTGAANCGCTGCAAGAGTGTATATAACTGTTAAAAATGACACTTCAATTGTTTTCACAGTTTATTTTATTTATTCATGTTTTATTTACAACAAATAAAAAAAAAAAAGAACAAAGGGTAGAGGGTAGTCCGATTCAGTAATGAAACTGGTCTACCACGGAGCCCTCCAACCATACAGATACATGTACAAACAATATAAATTAACATAGATAGAACATAAAAACACACAATGAATCGATTTAAACAGCATCAAAATTGGATAAAGAAACAAATTATGATACAATAATAAATACATGAACTAGAAAAAAAAACGTACGTAACAGAATCTAATTTAATCTAAGTTTAAATCTAGAAACGGTGATCCCCCTCCCACCCCCCTGATGAGCAAGATATCATTTAGAGTATGTTGGAAAATATTCTGCAATGTTTTTTTGAAAAGTGACAGTGATTTGCAATTTTGGACTGGTCGTGGTAATTTATCAAATAGAGTAGTTCCGATGAATGAAAAGGACAGCTTTTAACTCTGATTTTGAACGTGGGATAAGTAATCTATTTTTGATTGAATGACGGGTATTATATGTAAAGGGTTTCATAACTGTCAATGGTTAAAGATAATTTGGGGTAAGATTATTTAACATTTTAAAGACTAGAGTGCATATTTGATAGTTTACTCTTTTCTCTCCAGATTGAATGTTGAGTGTAGTTAACAGAGAACATTGTGATGTGGAATAGTTCACATTCAAAAGTAATCGCGCATATCTAGTTTGAAGTTTTTGTAATCGATTAACATTTCTTTTTGACCAAGTACCCCCAAACCGTGCAGCAGTAATCTATGTATGATAATATCAGTGTAAAATATAATTGTTTTAGTTGTTTATCATTAGTTAGATGTTTTATATGTCTAATACAAGCAATAGAACGGGATATTTTACCATCAATGTAATTTGTATATAAATTCCAATTTAATTGAGAATCGAGTATAATGCCTTAAAGCCCAAGTATAGTTTTGGTAAAAGCGAATATTTTTATCGCCAAATTTTGTCTTCAAATCTACTTAAAAAGAAACATGATATCATGAACATGTTGNTATATATGAGTAATTTAATTCGTGGTTGTGTCACATCGCTGCAAGAGTGTATATAACTGTTAAAAATGACACTTCAATTGTTTTCACAGTTTATTTAATATATTCATGTTTTATTTACAACAAATTAAAAAAAGGACAATGGATAGAGGGTAGTCCGATTCAGTAATGAAACTGGTCTACCACGGAGCCCTCTACCCATACAGATACATTTACATATACAAACATTATACATTAACATTAAACATTAAATAGAACATAAAACGAACAATGAATCGATTTAAACAACATCAAATTTGGATACAAATTATGATACAATAAAAAATACATGAACTAGAAAAAAATCACACGTAACAGAATCTAATTTAATCTAAGTTTAAATCTAGAAACGGTGATCCCCTCCCACCCCCCTGATGAGCAAGATATCATTTAGAGTATGTTGGAAAATATTCTGCATTGTTTTTTTTTTTAAGTGACAGTGATTTGCTTGCACTGTAGTAATTTATCAAAGAGAGTGGTTCCGATGAATGAAAAAGACCGTTTTTTAACTGTGATTTTGGATGTGGGAAAAGTAATATATTTTTAATTGAATGGCGGGTATTATATTTCGTCAGCGTTTTTACGAACCGGCCTTTAACAACGGGGACGATGCTTGAACACGTATAATCCCCGACATAGCGCCAAGTACAATGGCATACCACTGTAATTCATGTTATTTCAATAGCGTTTATTTCAATTGAATTGCTACGACTAGTTTGTACAACCACCTCTCGCTTGTAGGCCGGTTCGTGAAATCGGTGACGATTTAAAGGGTCTCATGACTGTGATTGGTTTAAGATAATTTCGGGTAAGACTATTCAAGATTTTATAGACAAGAATGCATATTTGATATTTTATTCTTTTCTCTACAGATTGAATGTTGAGTGTAGTTAACAAAGAACTTTGTGATATGGAATAGTCCGCATTCAAAAGTAATCGCGCATATCTAGTTTGAAGTTTTTGTAATCGATTAACATTTCTTTTTTAACAAGTACCCCAAACCGTGCAGCTGTAATCAATGTATGATAATATCAGTGCTAAATATAATTGTTTTAGTTGTTTATCATTAGTTAGATGTTTGATACGTCTAATGCAAGTAATAGAACGGGATATTTTACCAGCAATGTAATTTATATATAAATTCCAATTAAATTGAGAATCGAGTATAAGGCCTAAGTATTTTATTTCGTCTACATGCTCTAAAATGACATTTTCAAAATAGATTACAAATGATCTATTTTTTATTTTGCGTTTGGTTTCACGCCACACTTGAGCAACTCCATTTGAAAGACAAAATCATTGAAAAGCAAAATTTACAAAATTGCACATTGATTTACTGCAGTCTCATATAGCCAAACTGTGGATTAAATGGACGAATTTAAAGCGTGAGCAAGTGGACTGATGAATGGATGAAAGAATTATTGAAAACTGAATTAATAATCCATTTTATGAACAAAATTGATAAGTTGGTTACAGCATTGCAGTAATTTCTAACGATTACACCTACAAAATAACTGTATTCATTCATAATTTCATTCGCCAATTCATCCACTCACTCATTTGCGTATAAAAAAAATGATAAAATTGATCCTCCATTCAATCAACAGTTAAACAATCAGAATGCAGTTCAGTGTACAGATTTGCAACATTTGCTTTCAAACACCATAACGAGTTGTCATATCTTACAATGATAAATACTCTTTTTAGTGATGTGGCACATTCCAAAAATAAATAACCCTTTTTCTTTTCTAATTCAAATTTCAAAACTTTTAAAGAATTTATATTTGACACCATCGCGTGTGGCATTGCTTTCTTTAATCTGTTAATCGAAATTAATAATTTATCGCGATATGAAATATTAGCGTCATTTTATTTATTTCTTATCGATGTTCATCCTATTTTTATCACGTACATCCTCGAATTTATATGTTTTGATTAAAACACTTTCTTCAACGCCAAACATTGTAATATTTGACTGCTCAAATGATCAAAATTATCAATTATCTAGTCTTAATATTAATTAATGTTTTGAGACTTCTTCTGTGTTTTCAATATTGGACAATGTTAACATTTAAGAACATTAGACCTCTTTCAGTGGTGCGATCAACGTCATCTTAGGGATTGTTGTAAATCCTGCGAAAGGAAGCCTAATCAATTTGAGTTTAGTTGGAGGAGAAATGAGTCTAAAAAGGAAATAAATTTGTATAAAAATATGTCCTTCTATATCTACCAATAGCGGTAATTGGAACGACGATATTTTGCACTAAATAGAATATGATTGGTATTGAACACACACACTGCTAAAACGCTGGTTTAAAATTTAACACCAGTTGGAATATAGGACCACATCGGAAAAGTGTTAAAACAACACTAGTTTGGAGTTAATCTTATATATTTTAACACCTGCTGGTGTTGTTTAATCCCCTGAAAAATACTAGTTGGTGTTTGAATATACATGTATTTATTTCATTCCGAACGGATGGCATTTTTACACTGTTCTGGTGTGGTCCTTTATAGTTTCCGGTTGGTGTTAAATCTAACACCACCTTTTTTTGTAGTGCATATGGCATTTGGTTTTTACATGATATAGAGACAAAGGGGATGTGTCTACACGCCACCGGTATCTGGGTTTATGATTTGACAGTGTCAAGCTACATGGGCGTGATACAGGAGACATATAACATTATGATATGACAATATCATGAATCGCCTTACAGCTTCTTCGAGAAATATGAGAGATGGATAACATGATTCACTTTCAAATGGACCTTTCAGATGTAACTCCGCCAGCGTTATCCCGTTATTCATGTTAGTACTCGGCTTCATCAGATGTATTGTGTGCTCACTTGACATTTGAGTTTCGTTAATTCTAATGTTAAATTTCACTATTTTTGTATTAGATGTTTGGCTTACAAACCAGGATTTGATAACCCGGGCAAGACCAAGTACCCCCTGCTGACACGTATCTATTTTTTTTCTCACTTAAAACTTTGCACCCCCCCCCCCTTCCCCTTTCCACCATGGTTCGCGCATGCATAGAGCGACATATCGGTTGATGAAATGAAATGCAGGAGGAATTTAATATTCTTGTCTATATAGCAGAAAGCGGAACGTGATGATGATTTTGTGTTGCCTTAATACTGACAAGGAAGTTTATGATTTTTCATGTAGATTTCAAAATATCCTCTAGAATCCATACATTGTCTGTAACATATGAATGACATTACAGCAATACCAATAAGAAAATGAATTCAAGAGCAAATTTAGTTCGTCTTGACGAAAGGAAAGGAAAATTATGTACTGCAATTTAAACCAGAAACTGTCTTTACTGTATTTTGCCAGATCAGGTACTCTTCTGCCATGTCTGCTAAATTCTTTTTCTTCTTCTCTCTCTCTCTCATTTTCTCTCTCTCCCAGACCGTCATTTTACTTCTTCATTTTCAGCTGACTCTTCATTCTCTCCACAACCATCTATTCTTTATTCCTTCCCTGTTGCACTTCATATATTTCTATTTGTTTATATCACAATACTCCCTGTAAATCGCTTGGAATTGGTTAATGTTTGTAATGTTACATTGAATATTATGTGACAATGTTAAGTATATTTATGTAATTTGATGATTGATTCATTGATACCCGATAGACTGTTGAAGCAGGATATACCGTGCTTACTTTGAAAGTTAATACTTCGCCACTTGTTATTTTATTACATCCAATATGTTATTCTAAATGAAGCTAACATAAAAAGCTTTATGCAACAATATTAGTCTTTGAAGTTGCATTATTTCGACTCACTGAAAGGTTGCAAGATGCCCACTTAAATTTTCCCCGATATGTATAGGGAAGTATTTATTTCCCCTTTTATTTAGTAGAAACTTCATATTTTGTACCCGCAAGCTTGAACTTTCACATCTCATACAAAATTCAAACACAATCGAGATGAGGAATAAAACACGTGAATATGTTAGCTTTATGATTAGATACTGTAGATAACTGACTTCGAAAAGCGTTTTGCGATTAATGTTTTTTACGAATGAAAGACGAAGAACATGGGAGCAACTAATACACGGGGAACTGGCAGTAATGATGTTGCAAAGTTTGAAGTTTGATCTAAAAAAAATAACTCTGAACTGTTTTTTGGGAGATTTTATTTCATGTTATTTAAGAAAATTTTTTTTTTGTTAAGTGTGTGATAAATGAGGAGTGAAAACATATGGCAGAGAATAAAACGTAATAATTAAAGAATAGCCCTTACATTGAATCGAGAATACGATGAGTCCATTTTGATCTGGGTAGATTAGGGTCATATTTGCAACACATTGATTTGATAGAGTAGAATTCCTACACGTCATATCGGGTCATCTCAGTTAGCCTCAAGTTGACGAGTTTTTCAAATCAAATTTGTCCTAAATGGATCAGAAAGTCGTGAATCCAAACACCTAGGAATAATCTTTGGTATGATGCTTAAAGCGCCCCTTGTAACCATTTCATAAGTTACAATCCCGATGTAGTTACCCAATCGCTCCTGTTCACGGTTGCTCATTTTCAATTTTCATGTCCAACATAGAAAATAATTTTATTTGCTTATTATTTATGTGATCATTTAAAGTTTACGAGGGGGAAATAAGAAATGTGCCCTTTATTTTGCATATTTAAAATTGTTTACGCAGATTATTAACAGATTCCGATCATTTGGTCATTTTATTTTTTATTGTTTATTTGAACAAGTAAAATGATGTGATGGACTTTTGTCATTGAAAGAAAGTCACCGGGAGGGTGTTTAGTGAAGCTTTTAGCAGCAACTATTGGTTAGTGCTAGATCCAATGAAATCTTGATTGGATATTTTAAAAAAAAGCATTTATTTCGTAAAATGTGTCTGCTTATTATAAGCCTTTTGGGATGGTAAATGTCAGAGAGTGAATACTGATTATCTAGTTCTTACGGATTTTGCGATAACGATTCGATAGAAAGGAAAATGCCCGTTGCAATAAAAAGTTATGAGTATTACACTCTGATAGATCGTTTGTCTTTGTTATCTCTCAGTATTCAATTCGGAAGACGAACACACTTGATTTCCTTCCTTTCATCAGTTCCATTGAGTTTTTTATTTCGTTTCTTCCAACATTCTTTACCGTTTTGCTATCGACTTTGTTTTTCTTCCACTATGAACTGATAAAGATTAGATAGATATGACAAAGTCGTCACGGGGTGTAATATCCTTCACACAGTCAGGGAAAAGCAGGTCGTTGATTTTTACATTAATCGGTAACATGAGAAAAGTAGAACAATACCAGCGAGGATTTATTAAGCCATCAGAATACAAGAAGTGACGCACACCCTATTATTTCAATAAAGATTGAAAATCTCGAAAGCATAGTATTATATTGTAACTATATGTGTATTTTTTTAAATTGAGTGATCAACTTATCAGACGTTATCTGGGGCCTGTTACATAAAAGATGCAATTAAACTTACAATAAATATTTATCGTAAGTCTATGGGAAAATGTGTACCAAAGAGATGCAATTAATTGCAAGATTAATTGCATCTCTTTTATGTTACAGGCCCCTGGATTGACAAATAACTCAACATATACAGTCACGACGCGCATTCATCACAAAACGGTGAAAATGGATATTTCAGATTTTGCTGTACTTTTTTATTGTCGAAACAGTATTAAGCTATAAAAATGAAAATCATAAGATCGTCCAGACTCTGAACTGTTTTTTTTTCTTCAAAACTGAATATTTTTGTTTACATGACCTAATCTAACAATGAAACGAAAAAAAAACCCACATTTTTTTGTGTTTCCCGATATGAAAACAAACAGTCATTGTTTTGGCTCTTGTTGTGTACAATAAGGTTTGTAATATGGAGATGTATTTCTTGATGGTTCTTTTCATCGAAGTGAGAACAACTTCTCATACTATTCCATTTTGGGTCTTTTGAAATTGTTCGAGCAAACAATTAGAGTAAATGGGGCAGGCTGTTTTTACGAAGCGAGATTGTAACCCAAGTCTTCTCCCTTGTCACAATGTACATCATGTAAAACAAGATACCCACTGCATACAGCAGCCTATGTCACTTTGGACTTGAGCAAATACCTTTGTTTTGACTAATTCCCCAAACAGTCACCAAAGTAACCGTCTGTTTCTTGTTGCTACGATCCTCCCAGGTCAAAGGTCAGCCCGTGGGAAGAGTTGAACTATTTGACCTCACGGGGTCACTCGGATTACAACCTCGTTTTTGTTTTGGAGAGGGATGAAGTTGCAGTCGAGGAGATGATGATGAAAATACAAAAATGATATTAGATACGGCAACATGATAATGTTATTTCATTGTTCGGTGTGACTAGAAGCTCTTATCATAAATTGAGATGCATGGATCGCTTTCAGTGGAAAGTATTTTGTATTTACACAAAAATACAAGACGGATTTTGGGTTCGAAAAGTATCCAACAACCCTTATTTAAAAATTCGCTCTCTCAGCCCCCCCCCCTTCTCTCTAAACACACCTTAAAATACATTACATGTTAAATTACATGTAATATGTGAATAAATCAAGCAAAGTGACATTGTTCTAACTAATTATTTTGAACGATTCATACTTATTTTTCCTTCTTCAGTTGTAGATGTGCTCTTGTTTCAATTTTCGATAAATATTATGAAAATCATTCCGTGATAAAATCACACAATAATGACAATGGCCGGATTCTAGTTATATGAATCATTCTATATTTGAATGTGTTTCACAAAGTTGTTTATAAATCTATGTTGTGAAAAGTTTGAGATGTAATCTAATATTTGATTGGCACATGTCTAGAGACATAAACTTTGGAAACGCACATCTTTGTACATGATAAAAAAAATCGAAATATCATATAAGAGTAAATTATGAGCCAATCGATGATGTAGTGTTGAAAAACAATGGCCTTGATGTTGAAAATCATCTATCTATTGAAAAATACTCGGCCATTTTCGTCCTATATTTATTTGAAATTGTGTCTGTGCCTCTATTCTCTTGAGCTAACAATAAAGTAAAGTAGTATAATTATGAAAGATCTATTTATTTTCCTATTCGTTGAAATGCCTTACTATTTATTGTTATATGTATGCTGATTCGTCGAAAATAGCACGATTCAAAATGAAAAACATGATTTTACTACGGTGATTATGATACAAAAAATACCCTCACATTTTTTTGTAAGAAATTGCTCGGGAAGTTGCCATTGTAAGTATCTGTTTATACTGCGACCAGTGTGTTTGCAGATGAACACAATTATAATGGTAAATTAATTATTTAATGCATGTAATCACCGTTTCGTATCTTATATGTAGAAAACTTTTTGCAACTCTGGTTCCATCGCTTTTTGTGTAATTTGACAATTTTGTAACAATTGTGTCTCGTATATTTTAATTAATCATTAATGTCTGAATATCGTATAAAATTTGTAAATGAAATTAAAGGAGCTCCTTATCATAACAATATGAAATCCATCATCATACATGTACCAAATTTGTAGAAAGTCACATGATTTAGATCAGCATAGAAATCAGGTCGAGGTCATCTCATATCTTGCGATCGCTCTTATCAGTTTTTAGAAGAGAAAACATTGCATGAAAGTCACTTTAGTGGACTATGGAAACTCATGGACACCAACCAATGGTTCTCTTTTTTTTTTTCTTTTTTTTTTTTTGCAGTAGTTTATTTATTTCATTCTGCTTTCTTTCTTTGGCTGTTTTGGCTTGTTGTTAAGTTTGTTGTTTCTGCTGCTATTTACACACTGTGCACAATGAATGAAGTTAGAGACTTGCTTCAAAATGGTGTTGTCCAAGAATACATAATGCAATAGTAATATTTCTATAACGTCTAATGCAATGCTTAGGCGCTTTACAACATAATTTTCTTTATTTTGTATAATTTGTTTGATATAACACAATGTGTATGAAAAAAAATGTAATCAGAACAAAATGTTGGCTGTACATGTCAATGACGTTAAAATGAATAAATTCCAATTCCATAACATCAAATACATCAAAAGGAAAAGAAGCTAAGGGATTGCTAAATAAAATGTGAAAGCCTGTTTGCTCTTAAACATTCCAATGTGTTCAAAATAATTCAGTATTAACAGTGTCAACCATAACATTGGGATATTTGTGAGAATAGAAAATATATGTACCCTCATCAGATAAAATCATCATCCAGTCACTCATCAGCTCTTTTATTTCCATTTTACGATCTTGAAATATCAGCGACTTAAAGAGCTCACATTTTACGCAGTTCACATGTGATATGAAGATAACTATTATTCTTTAATCTACATCGTCTTAAATAAAAACTTTCAAAATATTATAGTGAAAGCGTTTATATAGACCTGATAAAAAAAAAAAAAATCCGTAAAACAAGAAAGAGTTAGGGCAACGGCTTGATATTTTCTCAAGATTATTTATTATAATAATATATAGCATTTAAACACGCCATTTCTCTAGTCACCAGAGGCGCGAGACAAATTATCTAATATTATTACCCGGCCATAGTTAGCATAGCTGCCAAGTAGGCGCTTCTGCATTTAGAAGTATCCGGATACTCAGCATTTTAATTGCAAAGCTTCAGGTAACTCAGATTCATATTGGAATAATCATTTCCAACTTCACAGCCGAGTTGGAAAGGGTTAACTTCTGCTTCTTGACAGATTATTAGAGGTTAATACCAAGCAGTGTATGTGATGTGACACATTATAGGGTAGTTACACCCACCCCTAAATATTTGAGAGGCTTGCTTGACCTTGTCTTGGGGCGAATAAAACTGATTGATCGGCTCGCTTCCATCTGCCATGACCAGTTGACATCAGGCTCTAGTGTTGGAAGCTCCTTGCTACTAGGGTCTACTTCACTTATTTCGTTCGCCAAATCAGGGATGTGAGAGTCGAAAAGGGGAAAGAAATGGTGCAAGGTGCTGTGCTCGTGTTTTAATATATATATTTCAAAGGCTCATCAGTTAGAGCAAATGTTCTGTCAAGGAAGAAATGTGGACAATTAATTGAGAGTGACTAAGACATTTTTAGAGTATTCGACATAAAAAATAAAACATTATTGTAGCGCGTCTGATACCTCGTTCACGCTTTACCCGGCGACCAGCACAGTACACACCAAAATAATGTTTGTTTGTGTGCTTGTTTTTTTTTTAGCCGTATCGTTTTCTTCGGATGTTCACTGGCTGGATATAGGATAAGTGTGAATGGGGTACAAGCCACAGTATTTTGGACATGTGTGGCTCAGTGGTAGTGCGTCTGCCCCATGAACAGAAAGTCGTGGGTTCGATCCGCGGTCGAGCCATTTCGTTTCATTTCATTTCATTTATTTCCACAATATCAGCAAATTATTGACAAAACTCAAATTAATACAAAGTAATACAATTCATTTTAAGCAAAAGAATAAAGAAATATTACAAAATTAATAGACTGCATTGTGGTGGATTGTGATGGAAACTAAGAAAGCATAGCTTGTAATTAAGGTTCCCGGTCATACCAAATACTTATAAAAATGGGACCATCTGCCTTCTTGCCAGGCGCTCGGCATTTAAGAATGGAGAAGGGTAATACATAATAACTTTATGTTATGCAGGGCCCCTAGGAGAACAGTTTACAACTGAAAGTGGCTACCCTGGGTAAATAAGAGGTATTATTATTATTATTGTTATTATATAGCGAACGGATGTCCAGTGTCAATTTAATTCATTTGGACGTAAAGACACAGGGAAGACAACCGACTGACGTTAAACACGTTTGGCTTGCTTTTGATATACATATGCAAACGTGTCTCCATACGTTGGTTACTTATGTAAATGTGCAACTGCACCTTTGAAATAAGAACAGATTGACAAACTGAAAAATATGAGGGAAATCGAATGTAGTAAGGTGAATATTCAAAGTTTCGTATATAGCTGAGTCGTGTATAGGTTCAATTCAATTCAATTCAATTCATTTATTTTCACTTCATCAGAAATAATACAAAGTATAATGAACATTTACAACAAAAAAAGTTGAATAAAACTCTGTTGGCAACTTAAGCAGAATATGTGGTTTGACAATGGACATCTCCACCTTACTTTGTATATTTTTATGAAGTTGATTGATATAATGGGAATATAAGATTCACATGGTTTATTAAAAATGCTTGCACAGTTGGTGAGACACAGTCACAGTATTGCCGACTCAAGGTTCCAAATCAGATGATATAAATTAAGAACGTTTGAAAAATTCATGACTCTGAACGGATTAGACCTATCATTCGGTCAATTTCTAATGATTTTTGTTCATCTTATTTTCTCCACTCACTGAGCACCATTCCCCTTTTAAGTTAACATAGATTATGTCGCTTATTTAAAATCATATGCCTGTATGCAGGGGTATGGGATTATTCTGGTTTCCGGAGGTTTATTTCCATTCTAAAATATTGTATCGTTTCTAAATTACTCTATTGATTGATATTCATAATTTGATTATAGATCATTAACTTTCATAACGAAATTTATTATTTTGAATTGAACAACAAATACGCATTGTCATATCTCCAAAAACTCAGATGGAAGCCATTACTACTTCAAACCTTCTCATATAACTTAACGACATTGATCTCGGCTCATCATGTCTAATGACTCGTTGATTTACAACCGTCGTCAGTAAAAACATATTGCGGACATTTGACAGGCTATGATAAAAGAGCTTCCAGCCATTTAGCATTATTTTTTTTTCTCATTTGTTTTGGATATTTATTTCAAGTTTGTATTTTCATAAAGGCAACCAACCAAGAAATGTCTCACGTTATGGCCTAATTAGACATTACTTGTCAGACGATTTGGTTTGTAAGAGACCATAAACTTAATTTACCGGCCATGTATATTGTTTTTGCAACATTTTTCATAAGAACGTGTTAATCATGTTAATTGAGTGTTTTTCTTAGTTTGAGGAAGGAAGTCCTTTTTCTTTCGATGTTTCCTTGAGTTAAGTGGCATTTTTAGAGAGAGCATTTCTGTAAACATGGCAAGGCGGATTCTCCTATTAAAGGTTGGAGCATCGAGACAAGTGTGCCTGTTTGCATGATAATATATCGATTTCACTCTGCTTCAACTTCTGTTCAAATTTATAGAAATACTATAAGATCATAAGCAAACAAACAGAAACCCGATTTAATCATACATAGATTGTTTGTTTGTTTGTTTGTTTGTTATTTGTTTTTATTAAATAAATTAAGTGATTAACAAAATATGCAAAGGGGCACCTAATACTGCTGTTCTCCCATGTGGTCCTTATTTGCATACACTCCTTAAGAAATTTCCATCAAGTCTACAACCAAACGTTCATCGGCAATGCTCGAAAAGAATTGGAAATACACTGAATGTTATGCTTCACTATAACACTGACTAATATCACTCATGCAAAAGACGCCATTCTGAAAAAAAAAGTTCCATCATTCGAGAACACGTTGAAATTTCCGATGCGCAAAACTGAACTGCTCATTAGGCATTGATATTGAAAGCTTGAAAGCTAAATTCTTTCAAGAAAGATGTATGTACGTATTTAATATATCTGTTAAAAGTAAGACAGAATCATCTCGTAAATCATATTGATGGTAAATTCTGTCAAAACTTGTATTTTTTTACATTCTCGAGAAAAAAAAAAGATTTTGCCATTACAAGATGCGTTTCCCTTTTTTTACGACTTAATTTCCGGAGTGTTTTAGAGAACACCCAAGTACTTTATTTGTTTCATTTACATTTCCTTGTATGAATGTGTTTCGAAAGTATGTTTAGGAACTAAGAGTATTTAATTTTTGCAGGAAAAGGGTGTTTGAAGTTAAACAGGTTTAAAGTATTAGCTAGCTTGTCGGTTTATTGAATATGGCGAGGGATTAAGAGTGGATCTATTTTAGAGCCCCCCCCCCCCTCCTAACTCTTAGTTATAATCATCGAAATGTAAAATCGCGTTAAACATTAAAATTGTTCTCACTCTCTTCTTCTTTTAATGATTTTATAGATAAACACGATCAGTTATCTCTTACCCAGATGTCGGCATGCAGGAGTCTGATACTTTCAAATGAGGAAATCCCCACATGTCTTTATGAAATGTCTACTTAATTAAAAAGAAACTTGATCAGCGGTGTGTCAATTATACAGTGTTTTGAAAATAATTAAGTAAATTACAAAATACATTCATATTTAAGTCACAAGCCAGCGAAGTTCCAATGATTGAAAAGCAATTACAGCATTGTTTAGAGTTTTAATGATGGCAATTAACACATGACTGGCAAAACATTACCAAAATGTTATATTACTACCTTGATAGCTGCTCAATTTAGAATGACACTTCTTCTTCTTTTTCTTCTTCTTCTTCTTCTTCTTATTGTGCTTTCGTCTTTTCAGTTTTGTTTTCCTCCTTCGCCATCGGCCATAGTCATGATAGTTATTTTTTCTTTCCTTTTACATAAAGACAATTTTCTTTTCTCTACATGTGGAAACGTTACTTCAATCTATCATTATATTCTCTCTTTTTACCCCTTCTCCTTTCAAATATCTTCCAGTTCATTTTTCCCTCTTCCTTATTAGATATTCCTGGTTAATGTAATTTTAAGTATGTTCTTGAAAACTCAATGTTTGTGTATTTTGTCGAATAGCGGGTACCCCCATCAATCACAAGTCATAAATCATAGTAGGACGTGATCGTTATTTAGGCCTTGATCTACGATTATATGAATATAAATAGATGTCTCTCCCTGTTTTAACTGATGTCATCAAAATGCATATTTAGGCGTTAAAATCAATAGTAATATCATGGACAGATTAAAAGTTTGAAGAGAATGTGGCAAACATCTGAATTTCCCATGCCAGTTCATTGTGTTAACTGTTCCAGCATGATGTCTAAACAAGTCTGATTTACTCCATTTTCAATTGAGAGTTATATTTCCCTAAAATGATTTATATAGAAAGAGGGTGTTTTTCGGGTCGGATTGTGCTCAATTAAACGCACTGAATAGCAAACGGGCAACCGCCCACTTATGTACTGGCCATTATATTTAAAAAATAATAATAATAATAAAAACATCTTACCAAAGGATCATTCTTACTTTAAATTCATTTATATTTTCAATGAAATTAAATAATGTATAAATAACCTTTTGCTGTTACAGCCTCTCCATAAAGAAGAAAAGGGGGAAGAAAGAAAGAAAGAACGAAAATCTGCGATTTCATAACATTCGGTTGCCCAGAATAAAAGAGCCTTGTCTAGTAAATATCAAAGGATTATAGTGCGTTTCATTTTTAAACGTTGCTGTATCACTGACACACACACACACACACACACACACACACACACACACACACATCACTCGTCTCTCTCTCTTCTTTCTCTCCTCCTCTCTCTATCTTTTCACCCTGTCTCCGTCCCTCTCCTATTCCCTCTCCTCTTTTTCTTGTCCGCCTCTTTCATTCGTCGCAGTTTATTTCTTGCTTTAAATCGAAAGAGAAACAAGTAACATCAGTGTCAACTAAGTTCGATCAAGTGCAAAGAAAGTGAAAGTTTCTTGAAAACACTTGCCGAATGTTTTGAACGACATCAGCACAAATCAATGGTTAATGTTTTGTTCTTTTTTGCTCTTGTCTTGTATTGAAAAAGGGAATGTTTTTACGATTGAAATGGGGAAAGCAAATGCAAATGATCCGGGTAATGATGCCCAAAGGTCCCGTATTAAAGGAACAGAAGGAGGAAAGTGATAATCGTAATAATGATGATGATTATTGTGGTAGTTATGATTATGAGGCTGAGGATGATGAGGAGGAATGTGGTGATCATGACTACATAACTGATCAAAGGATGATAATAATCATATTGATTAGAATGCATCAGAAGCACTGAAAAATGCACTAATGAAAAACACAAAGAAAGACCACCATATTTACACCTCAAAGTGTTGATCTTTGTTTCATTAACATTTCAATTTAATTGACTGCTTTTATTAGCAGAATAGGGGAATCGAATATCACTACTGTGCGTGATATAGAGTAAGATGGAAAGTTGATTTCATTTTGTAGTTATGTATGGGCCTATTAGTTACGGTACTTCAATCGAAATTCACTTGCAGTGTTATCCCCATGATTGATAGTACAAATGCAGTGTTTTATCTTTACATAATTATGAAATTAAACGAAGAATAGAAGTATAAATCAGTTGGATTGTTACTCATAGACTAAATTCATAAAAAAAACAAGAGGTCACGGGTTCGAATTCCAGTCGGGTGTCCTAAAAAAAATTCACAGCTCCATGCAACTCATAATGATGATGACTTTAGATCTGAAGGCGTTTCTCATTCAATTCTGAATATTTACGTCATAAAACACAGACACAGCTCCTGCATATAGACACTCGTTGGTACAAAATTTAATTTGATAATTGTAAAATTACTAATGACATTTTGTATGTTTTTTCCTGGCTATTGCAGAGCCGGTGATGGGGAGTATAATAGTGGCAAGGACTCACCGAATGGAGACTTCTCTTTGGACGGGGAACCTGAAGGTTCTAGGATCGGACCAGAGACGGGTCATCATGGGGTGAGAACGGACATGAGACCATCAAACGGGGGTAAATCAGGATCATTTCTCCAAAATTACACTAAACACGATATAATCTATTTCCGTAAAATTAAGTGTGTCATGGGAAAATAGATCCGTACGTCATGACTATTGAATTGTGCGGATATCACAATCGCAAGCCGGTTCCTATTTCTATAGCGTTACAAATGAGCATTGAATTGGCGTCCGACTTAAATTTTCGGAAAAAGATTATATCGTGTTTCTTTTAGGTTTAATTTTCGATGAATAAATTGAAATGTTATTTCCATGATCCTTTGAATTGCTATTGAAATCCGGCCAATGTAATTATTTTTATAACGCGGTTATGACATGCTGTGCTTTTGCCAATTTCAATACATCACGTACATGACGTAAGGCCTATTGACCCTTGACACAGTTATCTTTTCTAAAATAGAACTTCTTCTAGTTCTTTGTTTCTGTTTTAAGTAGAAATCACATCCCTGTCCCGAATTTATATTTGTAAGCAGGATATGTAATCACAACAAACTCTCCACCCACGATTCATGTGTATATGTATTTTGTTTGTTTCTAACGGAGAATTACCCTATCCTTAAGTTTCTAAAGGATTTAAAGGGTTACATGTCCTGTATTTGGAAATCTATAGTGGTTCCCTTGAAGGTTTTAGTTTACCTTAAACAACCTCCTTAAAACAGTTATAGGTACTCTAGCAGGAGGGCGTTCCAAATATGGCGTAAAAATGTCCCAATGATTCTAGATCATTGGAGACATGGCGGAGAAGTCGAAAAGTCACTATAATGCAAGGAATCAATTATTCGTTAGCATGATCTGATGATGAGGGCCAGGGTTCCATTAATTTCCCTTGGTAAAAAGCAGCGCAATATAAAAGAAATTATTCGTATGGGAAGCTAGAAGAGAGAAAATGGGTTTTATTGTGTGTATCATTCAAATTTGAATATTTACACCATGAGAAGAAGAGTGAAAGAGGGGCCGACTTTTAAACGTTACTATCCAAAAGACGTTCCTGGGGCTCGTTTTCCGCAGCGCGGAAACCATACTAAGTCACTTTGTGACTATCCCAAACAGCTTGATTACGACATCCAGTCAAATTTGAATTGACAAATGGAAATAAGCATGCATGTTTTATCACTCATCGTAAATAAATGTTATTTTCCATGTTCTCTTTGACGTACAGTAGACGCCATGTTGGGTCACCAGCAGCCTGGGTCTGGCATCACGGTGATATCCTCCAGCGCGAGCACCACCAGCACCACAGACCTTCTGCACCCTCAGGCTGTCAAAGTGGAACCCCCAGAACACTTAGATGACAACAGAGGGGTACCTCCTAATATGCACGAACCACCAGACCTCGCTAATCTTACTGATGCTACGGGTCTTCAGGGATTCAAGTTTGTACCGGAAATGATTCTACCACAGGTACGTATCCTGGTCTCATGAAGCTCCGCCGAACATTGTGACTAGCTTTTGAGAAGCTCTTTAAAATACAGCCATATATTTTGTATGCCCAGTGTAAAATTAATATCTGTAAATGTCCCTTTTGCAGAAATATACTAGAGAGATATTTGGCAAATTCTGAATTCATTTAGCATGCACTCAACGTATACAAACCAGGGTGAGCCAAGGGGACAGAACGGCTCTCCTGTATATTGGAACAGTAAAATATCCATTACAGCATATATGTTGAACATCAACGAAAATGTGTGAAATGTTATTTAGGTTAAAACTATAACAAAGCTTACCATTTTGAATAATTTAGACATCTTTTATATTTTCTTTATCCTCAATGCTATTCATATGGAACTTAAGTATATCAACTGCTTTTTAGATATCTACTGAAGATGTCAACATGTTGAAATACTTAAAGGGGTGTTGCTCAAAACTTGAAATTGATCGCAAGTTGCAGTTGATCGGAACGCGCCAATCAAAATCATTGTTTCATGCGCGTTTTGTTAAATGCGCATACCGTGCGCGAATGAAAATGCGCGCTAGAATTTGCAAAGTTGCAGTTGATCTGCAGTTGATTCTGAGCAACACCCCATTAGTTTTGACATGGAATCAATAATGCTATATGTATGAAAGATCTGAACAAAGCCTCCACTACTTTGATTTAATATTTATTAATCTATCATGAGGCATGTGAGTAGTGATGCTAGCACCATTTATTTCCCTTTGGTATTAGAACATTTTGGGCATTCTCTTTGTACCGCATGTAAAAACCTACTTTTTCAACTTTACCAGCAGTTGATCAGCCTCTCGTAAGCTGCTTCTTTAGGTAAACCTTAATTCAGATCAACGACCTACTCTTCCCACTTAGAAAGACACCTTGGTCTTATATTGAATATATACCAAAGTAATATGATATTGAAATAGCTTTTGTACATGTTCTCTGTTTTCTCTCCCAGATGCTCCCACTGGCTCTAGCTTCAAGCAAAGGTGATATCAATATGAACCACGCGGCCCAGCTAGCAACAATGTCTATGATCATGAACCCCGCCTTATTGTCGAATCCAGCTCTTAACCTCTCAACAGTCAACAATAATAACAACAGCATGGCATCTATTGCATCCCTCCAACAACATCAACAACATCAACAACACCTTCATCAACATGAATCCAATCATCAGCAACCGCAGCAACACGAACAACAGGACGTGTCAACGCACAATGTTGCGACAACCCTGAGCAGTATTCCTTCCATAGCATCAACATCAAGTGCGCTGAGCGCTGTGCTGTCGCAACAAGCAGCGACGGCTGGGGCAGGCTTTCCCGCCAATTATTCGAGTCGTTTGCCGTCTGCGAATGAAATGATGAACAGTGCAGCGATGGCTCTTTCTACGCTATCAGCTAACGCCAATGGTGGCACAGGACATTATACTTCGGAATGAGGTGAATATTGTCATGAAATTAAGGATTATAATGATAATTAATTAAAATAATAAACGTTAAGATTGTTGACGTCTTCCTTTGGTTACTCTTTAACCATATTTGTCATTATCTGTAAACTACTCGTCACCGTCTGTCGTTCTTTTTATTAAAAAAAAAAATATTTTTTGCCATCTATTTCGTCAATCAGTCTCTACTTTTCGTCACAGTTAAGGTCATATATAACTACATTGCTAAATGTACTCTGAAAAAAAATCTTGCCCAGGGTCGATTTTTATCGGTGCAAAACCATATTCGATGCCATGAGTGCCTACATTTTTGGTACATTTTTTTTGGTGAATTTCTGGTCGTATCCTCTACCCCTCCCCTAAATTCCGTCCAATGGTTGTGTGTACATTTTACCTTATTATCGACTTACACGGATTCTAATTCTTTTAATGTTAAAATACTAATATCACAGGGCCTTGAGATATTTATTGATTTGATGTGGTGCTGTATGAATATCCATTATTATCCATGATTATTGATAATCAACGCACAGAGGTTAGAATTGATTTTTACCACCGCCATGGCCTTGTTAGTTACTTTGATGTACTTAATCATTATCTATTATCAGACTATGCAGGTATTTCGAGTAAATGTAATTTCAAGTCTACAGTACTCCGTCAAGATTATAGCTCGTTTTGAATTCAAATAATCAAAATCGTCATCGCAGCTTTTAATGTGGCAGCTGTAGTGTTTTCTCACCTGTACTTATACTTCAAACACTTGGAATGTGCAGCATCATGCTAGAGAACTAATTCTTATTCGAGGAATTCAACACTCTCGAATGGGATTCGAACCTCTAGCCCTTTTGTTGAAATATGAGACTTTGCTAAGTCATGATTTCTTCTGATGTACATTGTGAACTGCAAGGTAATCATCCGGTGACAAACATAAATATAAACTTTGATGTTGTCAGTGATTACAAATACGTGCAGGTGTAGTTTTATGCAATTGCTCACATAATTTCCCATTATCTTTCGACGTGGAAGCATTATGGTGTAGTGGTTCTGACTCTCGCCTTTTAGGCAGAAGCCCGAGGTTCGAGTCCTACCCATGGCGTTAATTGCCTTCAACAAGAAAATCATCCACACTGTGCTGCACTCAACCCAGGTGAAAATGGGTACCTGGCAGGAATTTATTCCTTTGCATGCTTGAGCGTCTAAATGGCTTGCTCGGCAGTTATAGCCAGGGTAATGGTACCTAGTATCAAGCGCAATAGAGTATATGCATATAGTGATTGCGCTATATAAATGGACCTATTGTTATTATTATTATTATTATTATTATTACACAATAGTAGAGCATTGTGTTGATGTGCTTACACATTGAAAGTATGATATAATTTTGATTGGCATCTCCTTCTCTTGGAATTCGAATTTTAGAGAACCAGAAACCTCAGTAGTCTACATATCCATGTTTGCTTATCACTTCATAGGAATTAGAGCAAGATTAGTCATGAAGCTTACTCTTAAAGAACATTGTTATATGGATTTTCAAAACATTAGAAACTGTGTGACTCAATAATTACATGCCTTGCAAAAGTAATGTCAAGGATCGCAGAATCATTGGCCTTTTTGAGCTCACGTTTCAAAATAAGGTTGTTCTGAATCTTGGGCTTAGATAACAATGTTGAGAAAACATTTGTGTTTTATTCATGGAGCGCACTAATTCATCATTTGTGATAGGTGCGGAATACATTTTCGTGTTTTTCTTCTGTTTTTGTTTAAAGCATGCATTGTCCATGAGTAGTTTTGATTTCACGGTCGTGTTCTTCTTCATTTTTTCTTTACTTTTACCTTTTCACCAAGCGTATGCCTACTTGCTCTGTCAATATAACGTATTCACCCCCAGTTGGTTTGCATCCCTACTAGTGTATTATATTGTACCATGTTAATGTATCCTGTCATACACTATATGTAATATTATCTATGTCCACATACACATGGTATATACTCGTGCCTATTGTTGTTTTTGTTCATGGCATTGATTCAAGAATAAGTTTAGTCCAGATAGGTATATCAAAAATGTAACGAGCGCTTGCGCATACATGATTGTAATTCTATACAATCGTGGCAAGTGATGCTGCTCTCTTTAATGGGCAAGATGATATGAAGATAATGATGTATAACAAGCGTGCTAATCAATTACCATGGTTGTGTAATTGACTCTTCTTTTCCAGACACGATACCTTCTCTCCCCCGCTAGCTTCCCGTGACTCACGTAGTCCATGCTGGTGGCTGATTGGCGGTGCTGGACGTATCACGTACACCGCATACCATCGCTTCAAAACCGCGCCCGCTTATTTACCTCCTTCCAGTCCGTCAAGGAGTCAGGACACAATAATTGATAATATCGTTACTCTATATCTATCCAAGTAGTTAACTATATACATGAATCTGCTCTAAAGCAGTGGGATACCCTCTAAAATTCGTCATGGTAGTTCTCATCTCAGTTCAGTTGTATTGTCATTTTGCACCAAATTGATTATGATTTTGGACAAAATAACCTATCATTACTATAGTTGCATTCACTTTCGTAGATACGTCTAATCTGAATAGAAAAAATCCGACGTGAAGAAGAAAATAATTTTGCCATTTTAATTTGTGTAAATGCCCCACCCCCACCCCGGATTCTCTAAGTCAGGCAAACATTGATAAAGACCCCCATTTCAGTTGAAATCATCAAGTTTATCATTATGTTTTATCTGAACTCATCACCAAGATACACGTACACCAGTGATATCTTATCATCTATTGCCTTTCGTCTGCTAATGTTGATTTGTTGCAGTTCAATATACCATCTGTTATCATCACTTTCTCGCTATCACCATCCACGTGGGTCGCATATGTCTGAGTCATTTGGTAAATGTAGACCTTCACACTTAAAGATGCAACCTTAACCAGTGTTGGTAGAAGTGTTTGATGGTGGTCGCCGCTACTCAATACATCATCGTAACGATAGGTGCTAATGAGTGCGATGTTAAGTTTGCATCTATATCTTTATATAGATGAAGATATTCCCTTAATATAACAGGATAAGCTTAGCAAGACAGGGTGGTGTTTCATCAAGCTAAGAAAAACTTTAAGAGATACTTTAAAAGCAGAGCTGGTATCAGTTCTTATGCGTAATGACTGATAATCCGTTTAAGCAAAATAACTTATATACGATTCGTTCTTAAAATCTTCTTTAAGAAAACTTGTTGAAACCCCTCCTCGAAATGATATTTGTTAGATACCGTACTCCATATTGCATTAAACTGTAAAGGTCTTAAAACAATTCTACATTATAAAGTTGATTAAATATCACACAAATAATGGATATCACGATACTAGCATAAAAGGTGAAGAAAATAAGGAAAATTGGTGATCTATTGAACTAAACAGAATGTTTTTTAATGAAATATAATTCCAGGTCAATCATGCGTTTTTGGCATGCCTTCAGAAGTTACAGACCCCCTCTCCTCCACCCTCGAAAAGAGATAGCAATTCTCGTACATTGTTTAATATTAATTTCACCCTATATTCTTTTCCATTTTTCATACTTTCGCCAATAACCTCAACCATTTACACCAAATTCATAATCATGATAATATAATTTTCCCAGTATTTTTTCACAACATCTTCCCCTTCCTGTGCTCAAGGCCCTTAACAAATCGTTGTGAAGATTTCCTTCCTTCAGTGTTCCATACAATACTTTTGTGTTTGTGAGATGGAAAACACAACTTAAGGTAAATTTCCGCTTTGCAATGAAAGTAATAAACAGGTTTAGTTGTGGAACTTTCCTCACTTGTTATAGACGAATGAATACTGTGTTATCAATTATATTAGCTCTCTTTAGAATCTAAGATGATCACACATTACAATGTTTCTTTTTTATAATTTTTTTACTGTCCAAAATTTTGTTTAATACCTGCCGAAAAACATTTAAGATGTCAGTAATAATATATTGACTAAAATTTAAAGTGAAAAAATAGTTTTACCATTAAAGAACTACAAACATTCTGATGGACAGGTACCACCGAAAATCCAACTTACAATGTGTTCATACATTTTGCAGTGAATGTAGATCGTTGATTTTAATACAGATTGTAGATCGTTTGAACTTGGTATTGATTAGTTGTGTGATGGAGTCGTGTTGTGTGTGGCTACAGTAGATGGTGTACATATATCATTTGTCATAATAACTCTGACCCTAATCATGACATTTATAGGTGGCTATTTAAAGTCCATTTTCATTCCGATACTTAAAGGTGCCTACTTACAAGTCCTTGCCAATATGACCTTGATCTTATTTTAAAGCACTTCTTGTTAGGTAACTCTCATAGGTAGGAAATATTTTAGAGCCAACCATAATTTCTCGTAATGTAGTATTCTCATTTTGAAGATTTGTGACAATTAAATTAGATCATGTTTAAAATATTACACACATTTTTGAAAGTTTAACCATACCAAATGAAATAGAAAGATGGAACATCTTAGTAATTTATGTCTCATGTGCGTTTTATTTTTTGTATTGTTGTGCCTTATCATGCTAATCAAATATTTTGATGTCTTCCAAAGTTATAATATCATGTATTATTTCGGATATGTTCTTGATATTTTAGTATCTGTAGTTGCAGTTATTTGGAAACGTGTATATCTGTGTGTATTGTGTAAATAATGATACGTGAGATTATGCCAAAGAATTTGTTTGATATCATAAGTAGATAATTGTTTCACGAATTAGAGAAGCATGTAATCTCAGCACATATGCAAAGGACTTGCCACATTTGTACTATATGGAAGGAGTATTGTTCATAATCGCATGGAATATTTATTCGATTGTCAAGCGAGATAATTTGCACATTGAGTCGTTTCTATGTTTCCAAAAAAAAAACAATATCCTTTTTACAAGAATGGGTAGTTGAATTTGATAACCAATAATATTTGGAAAATTCTTAATATTCATGTATGCCGCCATATATAAGCCTGTTGTTTTCTGAAAGAGATATTGATATGATGATAATTTAAGGAATGCTTTGTCAGTTATACACAAAATTCACCGATAAAGATTTTTAAAAGATTCGAGGTAAACTTTCTGTCATTTTGTTATCAAAGAATGTTAGAAAGTGAATGCAAAATGTTTCATGATATTGCATTCTTTTTTCCCAGACCCTTTACGAATGAATTCATCTTTTATTTTGTGTGTGCAGTGATTTTTTATCTCTTAGGATGTCTTGCCGTAGTTGCTTTTTAAACTGTTTATTTTAGTTTTTATTAGGAATCTACGAGTGTATATGCATGTTTTTATAAGAAATTATCAAAATTGTCATTATATTGAATTCCCTTTTTACTGAAATTAATTTGTGTTAAAATAAACCATTTCTTAAAATTTGAATCTCCGGTGGGCCTGTTATTTCTCATTGAAATTTTGCAGAGTGTGTAAGTGTGTATGTATATGTGTGTAATTTGTTATCGTCCCGCCCCCTCCCACTTTGCGCCCTCTGTGTATTCCCTCTCCATCCTGATACGGCACGATTTGTAGTTGTACGACTTTACGACTTATTTGGCAAGAAGGCAATTCCAAGTCTTTGTCATGTTTGTTACGCTTACAGCGAGTGCATGCCTCGATAAAATTCTTTGAAATGATAATATGATTCCTACTGAAGTGAATTACAACGAATTTTAGTGGCGTATTTAACGGACATGACACTTTCGTTGAATTGCCCAAATACTAAAAACACGCTGTAATATCAGGAATGTAATCAGACATGTACAGTCAAACCTGTCTATAGTGACCACTGTCTATAGTGACCACCTGTCTATAGTGGCCACTTAAATTGATTCCCTCCAGGTAAAAATTCATGTTATAGAACCTGTCTATAGAGGCCACCTGTCTACAGTGGCCACTTTTTCTGTTTCCCTTGGGGTGGCCTCTGTAGACAGGTTTGACTGTACCTGTAACAGATCTTTTTATACAGAGTTTTCACCGCATTCCCCTTTTCATAAGAATTATTTCATATCATTCACCCAGCCTCTGAACACGAATTACCCCCCTCCCCAGATAGCAGTTATATGATCCCCATAGCACACGCATACACACACACATACATACATACATACACACACACACACACACATCATTTGAGCAATGATCTCTGAAAATGAATTGGCTCATATTCGGATTTCGAGGTTAACTTAACCCAGGACTAAACCGTCGTTATTTAGACCCATTGCTCCATTTAGACTAACGCTCTAAATGGCAATGACTTAAACCTGGGTAACATTTTATCTCTCTCTCAGAATACGGGCCATTTATAAGCCATTTTACCATGTGACAGTAGCCCAAGCAAACACACCTGTCTCATTCCAATACACGACCACATTCCCATTTACTTTGTACATGTATCAACATATGATTTTCCTTGGGATTTGCCATTTGTACAAAATAGCCAGAGTTTAGCTGAAACTTTATATGGAAGAATAAGCATCAAACATCTAAGACATAAACACATACAAGAGACAGAGCATAGAATGAATTCTCATTCTACCATGCACCATCACCTCAGTACACAAAAGACACTTCCATCCTGCAATCCAGCCGTAGAACAAAGGGAGTAGGAGTTGCATGAATAGCTATGTCTTCATTGAGTTCACTTTCTTGTTGATTTATGTTTATACAGTCCAACCTCTTTGTAAAGAACACTGGCTTAACAAGCTCTCATTATTACAAGGGCCCCAAGTCTTTGTTTTTATTGTATTGTGGCCCTGATGTACAGACATTACAATATGAAGAGGAAATTTTGCTGGTCCAAAGTACCTTGTTATAATAAGGTTCAACTGTAATTGCATTCTATAACAAGAATGAATATGGTTACCAATTTGATGCTATCATGCAATGTCCTCTCCTACACTCCTGGGGGGCATTTCATGAAGCTTGTCGCCTGCAACAACTAGTCAACGCTGACTAATCCAATGAAATCCTTGATTTTGATTGGATGAAAAGCACCATCTCTGACTGTTGCTATGGTAATTGTTGGTAAATGACTGCTTGTCACTAGCGACAAGCTTCATGAAACACCCTCCTGTAGTTCCGTAAGATAAATAACCGCCTTCCCATTATCTCTCTTGTGCATATGAAAAGCACATTTGCAAAAGGTTTATTTTCAGGACTTGAATAACAATGCATTTCTCCAAGCAAGTTTGTACAATGTCTATGAAAAACTCAATACGGGGTATTGAATTTATCACATTTTCTTCTAAGACACAGGAGCGCATCTTAATTTACATGACAATATAAATATCATTCAGGTGATGCATGTAAAATTCAACTTGAAATGAATCGAACCCCTTTTGCAAATGAGCTCTTCATATACAGTCTACAGTGTGATGAAACATAATCATATATGTACAGTGGAAACTCAGTATAAAGAAGTGCTTGGGACCATCCAAAATTGCTTGTTATAGCAAGGTTAAGAATCAAATTACTAAGAGCTGGTGCCAGATTACTTCTTTTATCAGGAATTTTGCTCTATAAGTTTAAGGCAATTAGTGTAGGCTATGGTAAAAGATACGATTAATTGAAAAATTAATTAATCTTAGGGGGTGTTTTTCAAAAGTTGCAATTGATCCCAAGTTGCAGTTGATCGGAACGTGCCAATCCAAATCATTGTTTCATGCACGTACTGGTAATGTGCACACCGTACACGAATGAAAATGTGTGTTACAATTTGCAGTTGATTTGCAGTTGATTTTGAACAACACCCCCTTAATGTTACAGGCCCCTGATGTCTTTATACAGAGTTTCCACTGCATTACCTGGCAAGACATTGCTGTAAATAAATACCAAATGATAACAAATCCATGAATATCAAGTAGATATTTGTCATGCTTTATTACAAGCATATCATTAATGCTCATACTGCTCTGTGTGGGAAATAAAACAATATAAATTATACATGCCTGTACTTGAAAACAAAATCCTAACTGAGAATTCAAAATATCATTATTTAATTCTGCTTTCTATCTTGACCATTGAATAAACATAAGCTGTATCAATCAGTACTTTTGCAACAACATAAATACATTGTCTATGCACACACAGGTGTACAGATTCATTTGCATACACAAATCATTGACAAAAATACTTCTCCCTCATACTGATAATTGACTTTCAATTTAAAACTACCAACGAGGATGAGTTGAGCTATTAAAAACTTCAATATTTAAGCATTTGACCTGTAAATAAATAAAATTCAAATTGACATTTACTATCTATTAAAGAACAGTTTCAAAACAACTCATCTCGACATTTTCCACTTCCCACATTCCTAGTTTATTAGAAAGTCTGATGGAAATTTAATACAATTAGCTCTACCCATGTTGAATCACTGTAGACTTAAAAATATGATAATCCTTTCATTTATTATTTTTTTTTACCCAGCATTAAACCATTATTTGCTTCATAGGTTTTCAACTTGGGCAGAGTTGACCATATTTCATATTTCTCCAGATGTCCCAATCTCAAAGAATAAAAAGTACTTGTATGTGCTTTTGAAATTCGCTCAAGTAAATTGTGAGAGATTCTCAAAACAAAAACCTTATAAGTCTCCTATACCTGGTATTCCAAAGCCACTTTTTAGTATGACTATAAGCAAAACCCATTTGAGGAAGACCAAAATACAAAACCTCTTATCAATGTTATTAAAGATCTAATGCCCTGTATACAGCACAGGTTACATAATGTATAGCGTGGTTCAAGCATCATATAAGTAGCATTGTGAACATTTCCATTACATTTCATTATAGTGCAGCCATTCAGAAAGTCAGCTACATAACATCCACATTCCTTTGAAAAGTTAAAATTTGTCCCGTCCCCAACATCAATCATAATTATTTGCTCACTTTCTTAAGATTTTTGTTTGAATTGACTTAAAGCCCAGTGACAAAGGAAAGATGAAATATTGGGCTACAGACTGAATCAGGACCAAGAAACTGGAATAAAAGTGACTTGAATAAGACTACTGATATTACATTCTGCTGGTCAAATGACATTCTGTGTCCTTATCTCATGTGAAATTTCCATTATAACAACTGGAAGACTATATGACTTAGCATACAGTATACGAAACAAGCTGGACAAAATTACAGTGGAAACCCAACATAATAAGATTCATGGGACAAAAATATAGAAACATTTCTTGGAAAGCTCTTTCTATCAGGGATTAACAAATTAACAAACAAGCATCAGAAGTCTTCTTCAGTTGCTCTCCTACATGTCATATAAGTACTTCTTCTCAAATACAGTAATCGAATTGAAAACTGTATCTTAACATTGAATGCTCTACAGCTGCTTAAGTATGTCTGAATCTAATACAGCCCCATAAGTAATTCCCCTGTACCTCCTTTTTCAAAGTAACATAACTTTCAACAAAGGGTTTTCTTGAAACAAAGTTTGAAAGTAAGGGTTTGTCAATTCTCTTGCTGGCATGCATACAAAAAATCAATATGGTCCAATATGTTATGCATGATTAAATGCACTTAAAATTGAAAATTACACTTTTCAAAAGTGACAATAGTTGTTGTGTAATTTGATTGCTGAACTTATTAAATTGAACTTGCTTTTATCTTTAGTCCAATCCCCCATAATCCTGACATTCTACTGGATTGGAAATATATATTGGTACGATTTAAAGAAAATCTCTTTCATTTGATGGAATATTTCTGACAGACATCATTTAAAAAGAATGTTTTCCCTCAAAAATATCCTTTTCGAAATTGATCATGGAAAATGTCAAAAATTGACGGGAAAAGTCTGGCGAGTAATGTGTGCTTCCTCATGCATAAGTCATTGGATAATCTTAATTTTAACATAACCTCTGGGCAGATAGCTGATGATAAAAAAATCTATGTATTTTTAAAAAATGAAACCCATTTGTTAACAATTTGTTATTTTCAAATAAAGGGATTTAATTGTTTGTTTTGTCTAAAGAATATAATTTTTATGTAATAATGATGTAAAATGTACATTGATGCATATGTTTACATGAATATTCATCTAAATTTACAAATGAACAGTATACTTATTTCACCAAAAATTTGCCATTACGCTTTTGCTTTCCTTCGGCATTAAATACTGTTAATAAGCATCTCTATGTACAGCATACATTTGTTGCAGAATACATAACATTGTAAATTCATGCTATTCTGTAAATAAGTTCCATTCCTCAAAAGACACTTACAACTATCTACTACTTACCTGGCAGTCTTCATGATTCTTGTGTGACCAGCTATCAACCATCAGAAAAATTGCTTGTTTGCTTTCTTTTTTTCTTTTTGAGAGATTTCAGTCAATTACTTTACATCTTGCCATTTTTGTGACTCTGGGAGTTTCCAACTATTTGCTTAAAATTCAGATGGTGACCTTTTTTTATGTTTCATACAAATATGTGTAGAGGTACGCTTGACTGGTGGCCCTAAATGACAGAGAGGCCAAAAATAGAGGGCAAGAAAGGCTTACCAGTCATGTGTAAATCTAGAAACAACTGTATGAAACATAACTCTGATTGCGTCATACTAATAGACATGTGGACACTATGACGAAGGCTTTATGACAACAGAATTATACACCATAGAATTACACACTATATTGGTGATTAGATGATCACACATCAATTATGAAGACCTTTGAACATGTTCAAATTTGTACATTGTAAGGGCTTTACCGTAGTTTAAGTCCCCAGCATTCACTTTGCACAGTATCGCTTTATCCAGTGCATGCAGAGGGGACCTCAATCCACCGCCATAGACTTATGTGTAAAGAAATGCATGCACTCTCATTGAGGAGGGACCTAAATTATGATATCGCCCATTGTATAAAGAAACAGTCCTTTTTTTAAACACCGAAATACTTGCTCTCTTTGCATATTCGCTACTTTTTACTCTTTTTCTCTGTCTCTCACACTCACTCTCTCATCTCTCGCAATCTTCGCCTCCCCACCCTATTTAACTCTATTAGAGCAAGTTTCTTCTGTAGTCTCTTTTAGTCCTTATTTTTCACATATTCCTGATGGATTTTCTGCCTGTTGAGAGATCCTGGATATCTCCTGAGACATCTAACTCTTGTATCACAGAGGTCTTCTGGACATCATACCTCAATACTGATAGCTCAGCACTGTATACTAATACCTACAAGACAATGATGGCCTACACCCAGACCAAGACCCGTGTCTGAATCTAGGATCAGGCCTGATCTCGGATCTTCATGATGTTCACATATTGGTCCAAATTACTAAGACTCTGCATTGATTACTAATACCTATAATGTGATATTGGAGACCTAGATCGAGATCTGGACCTAGATCTGGAACTGGATCTGCTTCTTGAATCTCTGTATTTGGACCTGGAAGGAGGGGAATGATGGTAACCTAAAAAGAGAGTGGAAGGAAGAAAAAACAATAGAGGGTGTTAATTTGTGTCTTGTCTGATTTAGGGGGTGCTCCAAGAAACTTGCGATCAATTATAAATCAACTGCAAATCAGTTGCAATTAAATAAGCGTATTCTTATTCATGCATGATCTTCACCCTTCACAAATAATTAATTTGCTTGGCAAGTGCTGATCAACTGCTACTTGCAATTTATTGTAAGTTTCTAGCCACACCCCCTTAGAAAAAAAAACCCATCAAAAACATTTTAGAATTGCAATCATAACGACAAAGTGAAATATAATTTTGAAAAAAATTGTGGATTGAGTGACCAGTTGAATAATGCCTGCCAAATTCTAAAATAATTGGGTAAAATGTCTAGCAACAAATTTTTCCTCTTCTGATGTTTATTTTTAGTCTTGAATCTGGAGAATTGAGAAAAAGAGTGAAAAAAAGTTGTAAAATGCATAGCCAACAGCGGTGCAGGGCAGAATTAAAAAAAAATGAAATAGATACTTTGAACCAATCAAGTGTTGTGCATAATCGAACAACCAAATTTACAAGAAGGATCAATACAACAATGTGTAAGTATTTTGATTTTGTTTAAATTTCTTTAACCAGTCTGTCTAAATTAAAAAGCTTTTAGCTGTATTCCCATAGCACATCCTTAACACATTTAATTAAAAATGTTTTTATGCCAGTGAGGGACTCTTCGTGTTGCCAACTTAGAATGGAATTACAAAGAAGACAAATGGCCCTACTGCGTCTTGGTGGTGGGGAATAAGAACGACTCCTTGATCTGGAACGTGATTTGGATCGTCTCCAACCACGCTCCTCTCTTTCCTTCTCTCTCTTCTCTCGTTCTCTCATCCTCATCTTCCGGGCTTGCTCTCGGAGTTCATTGTCTCTATCCTACAGTGGATAAGGAATAAAAAAAAAAAAAATAACAATAGCAGTTGGAGGGATGTAACATAAATCATTCTACAAAAGTGGCATATATATATCAGATAATGGACATAATTAAGAATCTAATTTTATTCAATGCTGTAAATATATCAATGTGATGGAAGAATGAGGTGAAGCATATATCCTGTCAGGAAATTAAAATAAGTTAGATGAGCAACTCTTCTCCAAATCCCCTTTTTTCTATTAATATCCATGCCCTTGACAATATTCTCATGACAATTTTCAAAAATATAAACTTGCAGAACCCTCCCCAGTAGACATAAAGGCAATGCAGTGGAAACGAATAGAAAGCCAGCTCTACATTGCCGGTGTCAGCTCAGTTATCATATTACATTAGCATTGATGTCTTATCCTAATTTTTAAAATCTTCAATAAAAATAACAAAAGCTAGGACAAGCGAAATCAACTTGCAATGGGATATTGTAAATTGCTGATCTTTATATATTCTGCAATTTTAAAAATCCTGGGTCCTGTTTTATAAAACTTTGCATAGATATATGTACGACTGTACTACCGACTGGTGATCCTTTCTTTCACTCCATGTTATGTGAAATTCTGACACTGAATCGCACTGAAAAAGGGATCACCAGTCGTTTGTACAGTCTTGCAGAGATCTACGCACAGCTTTATGAAGCATCGTTTCTCAGAAACAAATAGAAAAGTAATGAAAGAAAAAAAAGCTTACCTCTTGTTCAAGAATCTTTGTGTTTTTCTTCTTATATTCTTTGATCTTATCAGCTTTATCTGTTGGAAAGATTAGATAAAGTATTAAATTACAATGCAGATCTATGATTAAACATGGAAAAATGAACGGGCAATCCATATTCTCTAGTTAATGACTTCAAAATAAAGTGAAAATGAGAATAGCATGTAGAATACTTCATAACCACTGGTATATTTCCTATCTTCAGAAATACGATTTTAATTAAATCCTTAGGAAAATCAATCTCCGTCAGAAATATCAAATAGACGGTTATCTTTCCTACTCTTCTTTCTCAAATAATTGGAAAACTATAATGAAAGATTACATCATAAATTTTAAACAAAAATAGAACCATTAATATCCATAATCATTTTATTGGATACATATAATCCAGCCTCGTATGATAAGTAAATATCACTCAATTGTGGGAAGAAAAATATATATGCATTGTATGTAAGAAAGTGGTATAAAAATCTAGCTTGTGGTTGTAAATGTACATTGCAAGAACATTTTCAAAGTGAATCATATGAGAATTAAAAAAGGAGACAAAAAATATATTTTTTTCACAAGTGATTAGGAAAAATGAGCAAACCAGAAAAGAGACAATTATGCTGGGATAGCAAGGTAGCAAGGAGGCAAGGTAGCACGGATAGCAAGGTAGCACGGTGCAAGGTAGCACGGAGGCAATGGAAGATACATGGGAGCACAATGGGTGATTTATTTCATTGCAGATTTGTATTTACATTGCAATTCAAGCATGAGACAAGTCGCTACAGACTATAAAAAGCCAATATCCATTCACAAATGAGCTAATCTAGTCTTTCAAACTGGCTAATCACCTTTACGCAATTCAAAGCATGCTTTAAACTCTTGTTTCGGTTTGAGATAAATATATCATAGCTTACAATGGATTATATGATTTGTGCTATACAAGACAATGGAGTTGAGATTAGAGCAAGGTGCCCCGATCACACTCATGTTCAACATAAATGGGCAATACCATGTCTTTGTCATGTCCATTACATAATAGTGAGTGCATGGCTTGATGAAATTCCTTCAAATTCCATATGAGTGACACAGATTTCATATTTTTGGATTTAAATGAATTTCAATGACTTGTGAAGAAATTCATTTTTGGGTGGTGGTGTAAAAGACATAACTCTATTGAAATTTTCCATAAGTATATAAGAATCGTCTATTCATGTATAATCTTTGTCCTGAAACAATATATACCTCATTTCCATGCATAACACTAAAATTATTCATAAGTGAACCAAGTATGATGCAATGTTACATTCAAAAGGATGAACTATTATTACAAATGTTGGCATTTGCATAACGTCAGCATGATATCAAAACGATTGATAACAAAATATGGATAAACACAATAGAAGAAAAATAGGTATGATTAATTATGAGATTGAGTGATGGTGAGAGAAAGATAACAAGAAACAGAAGGAGGTAGATAGAGAACTGTGATAGATGGAATGGAATAAACACATTTGATTATTTACGTGTCTTATTCATAAAATCACATGTGTACTAATAGGTTGCCTGTACAAAAATGCACAACTTAATGTCCCTTTTGGATATACATAGTTACGTGTTATCTACATGGGAATTCAATTGATTAGTGTGTGAGTTGAAATAATACCAAAGGTATGAATTTATAAGAAGATCAATAAGCACCAAACAGTTTCTGTTGTTCGTGTTAAGAGCTCAAGTTGTTGTGAAATGGGCAAACAAGATGAACCTTTCTTCGAAACACATGAAGAGTGAAAAGGAAATTAAAATAAAGAACAGCAGACAAACATGGAACAACACAACTTAGGGAAACATAGTTGAAATGCAAGTTATAAAGCCACACTCTTGTGCAAACAATATATATTTTCTCCACTAAAGAATGGTTATACAAATACCCATGCTGAATAAGCTTGAACCCATTCCTGCATTCATACAAACCAGATTGGATCAGATGTGGTGTCAGGTAGATCAGGAGGTAGATATTTATATTCTAATTACTTACGTTGTTTGTTTAGGGCCTTCTGCATTTTCAGTTTCAGTTTCTCACGCTGTGTCAGTTTGGGCTGTGGAATGCACCAACATTCATTAATACAACATATTCCATTGGAAACATATTCCATTTGAAAACAATTTACGGAATTTCAGATATGCTCTTCAATGTTAACAACTTATTATCTTTTAAATGGGGAAAACCATTCACATATATATATTACAAAATGATAAAATGAAGTGACCTTTCATCCTTTACATATCACATTGCTATTAACAACAAATCTATAATAAATCACCAAAAAAGTAAATTCATTCAGCCTAAGTCGGAGCATCATGAATATGATATGCTGAAATTTGTATCATCTTTTGCATAAGAATGAAAACCCTTAAATATGTTTACAGGTTGAATGTTCCTAGTGTGCTATAGATTTCCCGGAATGATTAATAACCATCTTTAGCAATCTGTTTCGCACCGCATGGTAGACTATTGCAGTACTTCATTACAAATGAATGAAATATTGTTGCCCCGTATTAGAGTGTCTGATTTTTGTGAAGGTTGCTGATATCTGAAAATATATTCTGATCATATACTTACCTGTAAAAAAAAAATATAGTTTAACTAGATTCACAGCAACATTATGAAATATATCTGCATAATTCAAAATCTCTTGTAACGACATAAGTTTGTTAAATTTATCTTCTTGTGGAGAATTAATTAAAAAAAAATTCAAAACAAAAAGATTCAGCTTTTCATGTTTCTCACTGTGCCCATCATATGGAACTTTCATTAAATGATTTGCCCTTGTTATTATCATACGCTAATCAATGAAATAAACCAACACTTCTAAACATACAGGCTGAAGCAGGATTTGAACCTGCGACCTTCGGAGGTTCTGTTCTCCAATGCTCTACCAACTGAGCTATTCGAGCCCAAAGCTGGTTAGTGCAGACCACCCAAAAGTCATATTCTTTACTATTTTATTTTCGTCTTTTGCTTCTTAACCCTATTCCAACTGGGGGGGTCAATTTGACCCCCCCTCCACAAATTTTGTGATCGCGCCGCCGCGCAAATTTTTTTCACCGCGAGACTCGCTGACTTTTTACTTTCAAGTCTTGCGCAACTTTTAAGACTATTTTCGCGAAAATCGGGCGTATGGTTATGTCGCAGCGCCACTTTTTGTACATGCATGTCAGACCGCAAATCGCTCAAAAACGTGATTTTGTGTACAAAGTCAATGTAAATTGGGATTTCAGTCTGAATTCATAAAGATGTAGTTATTTTCAATTTTATGGGTTATAATTAATTCATTTTAGCATAAATATGCTTAAAAAATGTTCTGCAATAAATTTCATCCAAAAAACAATAGAAAACAAAGGGTCGAAAAAACACAGAAATACATCAGAAATTCATAAAACAATAAAAAACATAAGAAATACCTTGTCACACCAATTTTTTTTCCAAGTAGTATTGTGAGGAATAATATGGAGAATATTCATACCAAAAATGAGCTTTCTAGGAGCTTCAATGAGTGAAATAGAACAAAAAATAAGATTTCATGCATAAATTTGCATAATTAATTAATTAAAAATAAAAATCATAAATTTTCAGAAAATCAAACTATACAGTCATGTAGTTTACACTCTACACTATGAGCGTGCAAAATTTTGCGGCGATCGCGCGATCCACGGCCGAGATATGAAGGGGGGGGGGTCAAATTGACCCCCCCCAGTATAAACTTGGTCTGAAAAAGCCCAGTTAAAATAGGGTTAAGGTAGTACTAGAATTTATCTAGATCTATGAATGCAGAATATCATCATTCCCATTTGCATTACACATGTGTCTTCATGGAAAATGTCCACTGGTATTGTCTATTAATGACCTATATTAATCACAACCAATGCCTTTGGTCCACAGTAACACTCGTGCCAAATTGTATGGTATATCTATATAATTTTTTATTGAAAATAGTTATATAACAAAAGGTCTTCATGTTAACAGGGGGCTGCACTCTGTTATTGAGTTTGTTTCTCCCTATCCAAACTTAATAGTCAAAGAATACAATTTTTGGTTGGCAGCTGTGTAAAATATTGTCAAATCTTATAAGAATACTTCATGTGAACTTCCATTTTATGGCATTATCATTATCATTACAAAGATGTGGTTTATCTTTTGATCTGAATAAAATGTAATTAAGATATTTTGTAATAAGTACCTGTACATATCAATACTGGGAGCCCAGAATGTATTCAAAATGTATTCATTGCAATTATACCCAGAGTATAGTCATGAAGATTATGCATTGACTCATGAAATATTTCATTAGACCATTGAATAATTGTGAGAATGATTACTTTTTAAATTATGGATTGCATTTAATTCACTCTTGAAAAAATATTTTGAAAGTGATGGTCAAGTAAATCTGTTCCAACTTGAACACAAAACTTGTTATCGTTAGCTCCTTAACTCTATTCTTGCCAAAGTGCATTTTGTCAGTGTCTATGATGAAAAGTAAATATGAATGTAGGTATACTGACTTTGTTAGGTGTGGCAGCTGCCTTACTAAGACTTTTCTCCTCTGCTTCTTTCCTGCATAATAGGAGAACAAAATAATAGGATATTAAAAACTGTTAGGTCATCTGACTCACTCTCATCAATAATGATAAAGAGATTTCGATCCTAAATCATCAACAGGAAGTTGTGAGAATATTCAAGATAACATCCATATACTACACTCAATGATGTCATAGATTTGACAAACAAAAACAAAGACAGATTTGTTCCAGAAATGGCAAACGTTTGATTTTTTTTTTTTTTTTTTTGGGGGGGGGGGGGGGGGGGGGTTGCGTACTTGCCATTAAAATGTGATTTTTAAATATAATAATAAGTTTGTAACTTAAATTTGATCTCACCTTAAAGAGGATAAAGTGTTCGTCATAGAATAGCGTTGAGGAGGAGACCTGCCACGTGACCTTGATCTTGATCTTGATCTTGACCTTGACCTACGATATGATGAGTAATGATGACCTCTTGGCGGTGATCGTGACCGTGATCGTGACCTTGAGCGTGAGTATCGTCGATGACTGTAAGATGATGAATACCGTCTGTCCTTGGAACTGGATCGCGACCTGCGGTATCTATCCCTTGATCTGGAGCGTGACCTGGAGTAGGTACGGGAACGTGACCTGCGTCTGTACCTGGAGGACACTCGTGAATAGGTAGGAGATCGCTCATTACTTCGGCTTTCATTGTGCCTATAGGAGCTGCTTCTGTCTCTCGAGCGGGTTCGTGAACGAGAACGAGAGCGGGACCGAGAACTTGAGGAAGACCTGCGAGAATCTCTCTTTTGCCTGTAACAAAACAAAGCGTTAACATGATGGATGTTGCGCAAACTTATTTGATTACATTGAACTGAAAACTTTATCAATCATTCTGAACAGAAACATCTACATTATTTGAGTAATTTGAGCGCCATGAGCGCCCAACTGAGGCGTAAACCTACGCTATACAAGAGGCCATCATCATCATCACTTCATGAAAAATTCTTAACCCATGAACAAATAGATCATCCAGTCACTGTGGATGATAAAGGTGAAAATGTTTTTTCATCAAATATGTATCTGGAGAACCAATATAAGTTTAAATTTACATTCACACTTCTTTACTGGACTAATTAATCATGGCTGATTTTAACATATTGATGTTTCTACTGTTAGAATCATTAATAATCACTTCACTTCTTACTTACCATAAAACTGCAACAACACAATCATTCATTCATTTTACAACTTTAGAAAAGTTAAACTGTGTCTTATGCTCTGAGACAATATATTTAATAAGCAATTATTTAATATAAAAATAATCAAATTAAAATATTATGTTTTACTTGAACACCAAACTTTGGACTAAATATGTTTGCTGGAGCCCCATAGTAAACAATTTAACTGAAGCGAACATAAAACTATGTTCAAGAATGTAGCTGTAACTTGTTTCAACAATTTAGTATTTGTCCTGAGACATGTCATCTTCTAAATAACTCAGAGTCTGTCATTACAAAGTTAAATAAGACCGACCATGACTTTGAGTGAGAGTCAGTGCTACGATTGAGAGGTGATGAGGAGGATGCTGCGGATCCAGGACCATTCTTGGAAGAAGATGCAGATGATGCTGGCGGAGCAGTGGAAGGCTTCTTGATGGAATCCTTGACTTTCGTTGATGCCCCATTGTGATCGTCTTCATCCTCGTCCCCGCCAAAGCTGGTGATGAAGGTGACCTTGCCTGGCTGCTCTGGTGAGTTCTCACGGCTACTGGAAGATGACCCAGAGTATGACTTCCCTGGATACGGGTCGTAGGTTGGGCTGCCACGTGCAGCATAGCTGTACAGATCAAACAATTTATGGTGAGTATGGACATATTTCTATTATTGAAGTAATGCTGAAAGGTAATACAAGCTTTGTGTTTTTTTTTTAGAAATATAAACAGACAAAAAATTCTGATCTAATTGAATCCAGCTACAAAACTTAATTTGAAATATGTTTGCACTTCAAAGTAAAGAAATAATTGGCAACCTTATTCACTGACAAAGATCATTTACAAGAGAAGAGGATAATAATTTTCTTCATTACTTCCTAATTCTTAAGTCTTACCCAAGATGTATTACATACATATGTCCACATTGACCAAAGGCCCTAATGGCCTACCATAAGCAAGTTGGCCTACCTTGGAGGGCTATTTCCTGCACTTTTCCTTTCTCGCAACTTTCTTTCGATGATAGCCCTTCTCTCCCTTCGTGATTTTCGGCCCTACATACAAAATAGTTGTATAAAATATATTAAATATGATCAAAAGACTCATATGATAACTATAAATGACAGAATCAATTTATGCAAAGTATAAAAAACATTACAAATTAGCATAGAGGTGAAATAAGTTTCACAAGAAAATTTATTGTGTACAAATTCAAGTTGTACATATAGCATCCAGCATCTGGCCAATATAAGCTCTTTTTCTCCCTACATGTAACATGCCTGTATACTCTTTTCAGGTATGAAAGAAATGAATCAGTAAATGTTAATGATGTAATTAATCCATACAGAATTTGATTCACTTAACCCTAAACAGATTGGACGTTTCTTACAATATATCTGCAACTCGAAGAGGCATTATTACTTTTGTCATTACTTTTTTCTTTGAAATATTAGACCAGGCATTTTGGAGGAAACCAAACCATGCCCACCTGAAAATATTTTTCAAGCTCAAAATGGCTCAAAATCATAATTTTTTTTCTTCTATTCCATGGTAAGTATGGTTCAAAATGGTTCAGCATTGACTTCGAATAAGAGAAGAATAAACAAAAAGTCAAAAGAAAAAATTAAAAAATTAAAAAATTACAGGAAATTAAAAAACAAAGTAAAAAAATGGAACCGATAAAGTTGTTTTCATGTAGAATTGTAAGGAATGTTGCTATAACCATTTACACACAAAAATGCTTTCTAGAACTTGTATTTTATGAATTAGAACATAAAGTGTAATTTTACACATGAATTAGCATAACTAATGAACTGAAATTTGTTTTTTATTCAAAATTTGACAGCAATTTCGTAAATTTCTTTAGGTTCTCCTGCAAATTTTTGTGGCGATCCCACAACCGGCAGTCGAAATCTACCCAGCTATATTAGAGTGAAAAATCCAATTGAATTTGATAAATGAGTTGCATGTTTATCATCATTTAAGATGCAATGGTACACAGTAAAGTACTCACAGAAAACATAGCTTTTTCTTCTTCATCCTCTTTTGCTCGCCTCATGTCATCAGCTTCAACTTTTTCTTTTTCCAGCATCCTGAAACAAACAAATTAAACAAAATGATAAAACAAATCTATGGATAATACTTAGCATGCAATACATCTTTGTAGAAATGTACAACTTTAGCCAAATACTATTTACATAAAGAGTAAGTGCCTAAAGAGACACATTTACATTCTATTCTCTTAACCATCTTAGTATGAACAAGCCTGTATATACATTCTCTTGCTAAATTTAGGCTTCATAACCATGTGACAAACAACAAAAAAGAGACATCTAAATACAGGTAACTTACTTTACAAATGCTTCTGGAGCCATGCCATACTTCTCTCCAATCACATTGAGTTGAGTCTTGTTTTCCTTTGTTAAATCTTCTACATCAATAACAACGTCTAAAATAAAATATAAATAATTGGAACAAAACAAATAAGTCACATTATTTTTCGACAAAATAATTTGTTTACTATACATATAACATAATCTCTATCAATGCAAAGTCTAAGAGCTGTCCATAAATATATGTAGGGGTTTAAAATGTTACAACTGTACATTCATTCAATGAAAGATCTGTCTGTCTTAAGAAAACAAAATCTATATATTCTATTTTATTCTTCCACGAATCGACAGTATGCATAAGTAACCTTCACAATAATATGCCTCTAGTATGACCTAGCACAATCAAAGAGTTACAGCATAAGTCATAGCATTCTACAGATCATTTATATGATTTGAGCACACGCTGGAGGACAATGTATCACTTCAAGTTTGACTTACTTATTCAGAACCATATTTTTGGAGTTAATAATCTCATGATATGTGTACACCGTGAGTATTGTGGACAGGTCTGGATAGCATCATATAATTAGCAGTTTGCCAATAATTACATGATATTCGCTATTTCATAGCTGTACAGATACGTGCCAAAGAATGGCTAAGTTTCTCCTGTCCGAAAATGTAAGTTTTTTTCTTGCAATAGCTAATTAAGACCCAGTATTTCAAAAGTGAAAAATCCATCACAGGACCATGATGTAAAACAGTTTATAACTGATCTTGTTGTCCTGAATAAATAGGTTTGAATAAATTTAACATCTCAGCTTCTATAGAGGCCTATTGCCTCAGAAGGGTTATATTTTTGTGTGCGAGTAGAATTCAATAGTCAATATTGATGATGACTCGGTGCAGCTCACCTAGATCAATCTCTGAGAAGCTGACATCAGAGTCACTATCACTCTCCTCATCCTCGTCTTTCTCCTTCCCATCAACACCTTTACCATCTCCAGAGCTTTCTCCTTCATCGTATGTGAATCCTATGGCAGCTTTCACAGCACTCAACCTTCAAATAACAGAGTGACAGAAACAATGGGTTACTCAAACATAATTATGATCCAATTGAATGTTGCCAGTGATTTCAGCCTTAAAAATGTGATTTTTGCAAATCTGTTTGAGAAGATAGATTAAGTGCGTATACTCCCCATGTTTTTAAAATCACAGTCACAATATCATAATTATGGGCTATTGCTCGAAAATTGCGAACAAATTGCAAGTTGCAGTTGATCAGGCATGCACCAGTCAAAATCACTTTTCTTGCATTTCTTGTTTATTAGCGTAGAATATGCATTTGTGCATATCAATTTGCAACTGACTTGCAAATAATTTTCAATTGATTGCAACTTTCTAGCAACACCCCCTAAGATTATAACTTGTATCATGGGAGTTTTCACAAAAAAGGGAGTAAAGGTGAATTGGGAAAGAGAATGTATATATGTCATGTTGTCAATGACTGTTCTGAGAGGTCACAATCCTATTGAACTAAAAGAATTGACAACATATTTTGTATGGGATGGGAAAGCTTGCATTTCTAGTTTGTAGTTCTAGTTTCTGGTAACCAATTGGCATTATCAAAACATCTGGACAGGAATCTTTATATCATATATTCAATAGGCGGGTTTACTAATAGATGCAAATTTTATGCATACCTCTAACACAAAGGTTGTTCTTGACAACCCAAAAGCTTGCCCGAGGCTTGCCCGACATAGCAACAAGTAATGTATGCAAACTGGATTCCAATTATTGTAGTCTTATTGTTATCAACCGGTCTATGGAATATCACGTAACTACGTTAAACACACATAAATTTGAATATATAAGTAAACCCGCCTATTGGCTTTGCATCAAGGAAATGTACTTTTGCATGATGGCACACATAAGGGGTTGTTGTTCGATAGTTGCAATTGATCGCAAATCCAATGCAAATCAGTTGCAAGTCTTGATGCCCATTTTCATTCAAGCAGCAATGCGCTCCTTACAAGATGCGTATAAAACAATCATTTTGATTGGCACGTCCGTTCAACTGCAACTTGCGATCAATTGCAACCTTTGAACAACATCCCCTTAAAGCAAAGCAAACAATTGACTGTCCTCAGGAACGTTGCTAGAAAGTCCCTAACGATTATCGGATTCCAAAGGTACAGCTGATTAAAAGCACCAATCAAAATCATTGTTTCATGCGTATCTTGAAAGAAATGCAGATCGTGGGTGAATAAAAATGCATGTTTCAATATGCAACTGATTTACAGTTGATGTTCAATTTAACGCAAGTTTCTAGCAACATCACCATAGATTGATGCACATGGGCTCTTTGTTTATCTTCCTACATGGGAAATAAATGGCATCACTGGGAAACGGTACATGAATGCTACTCACTTTTCTTTCTCATCTCCTGGTCTCTTTTGTACATCGGGAAACATTTCCTCTACATAAATGTGGTGAAGACATTGCTCCTCAATAACTGTCAGGAAACATAGAATAAATGCATTATTAAAGGTGGACAAATAATATCATTTAGGTGTTCATAGAGTTGATAAATAAAATCCTAATGATCTAATCTACTACTGCACATTTCATATACATGTATTTAGAAATCACTGAGAAAACATCTTTACTTAAGCAATATAGATTGCAAATAGACTATGAAACATATATAACACTTTCCACATATTAATTGACAGAGGCATAAAGATATTTCAATCTACCACAAATCAGAATTTAATCTTAATTTCATATATCTGACCTCATCTTTGGAGACCTAAATTTTTCAGATAATGAAAGTGAATGTACTGTATACTATGCGCAACAGATGATTAACAAGCCAACTTGGTCTGTATGGAAAGTGACATAGATACATTTTTAAATATGTTTCTCTTTTTTTCAAGTTTATTCCATATCAATTGAATCATCATTATTTCATTTGCTAGACTCTATTTTGGAATGAGGGTGTTTTTTTTTCAATGTTTTCTTATTTGTCATGCCAAAATAACATTTTTTCTGGACTCTCAATGTGGTGATATAGGATGAACTTGAGTAATACACTCCACACATACTTCCAGCATGGTCATTGTGAACGAGAGTGCGATACCGCTCATAGTTGCATTTCTGTTCCTCTCTGATCTCATCCAGTGTAGGCAATGCTGCAGGCCGTTGGGGTATGTAGTCCAGATGAGCTCGCACATCGAACCTGTCAATCATGTGACTTGAATCTCCCTGCCATGGCATCCTGCATGGGGTCAAGAACATCATTCCATTGTCATTATTTCTCTCCTTTAGATAATATGAATTTATTGAAACATTATCCTGGCTGACGGGACTCCTCTGAATGAGCAGACTCATTCGTAATTAATATTGAAAAACATTTCATCCAGAGGAGTTTTTACAAAGGTCTGGACTGAATTTGAATCAAATAGCACAGAAAAGTTATCAATTGATTTAGATGTATAAAAAATAGTATCCAGTGATTGATATTCTACGCCCAATTTACCTGGAAATACTGAAAATTATTGATAGTATGTCATCAATTTCTTTTTCAATTGCCTTTAGTTTATATTGGCCAAATTTCAATCAAACTTTAATGGAAAGAAACATGAGGCCAATCAAAAAGCTTTGTAATTCACTGTCATCAGGTATATGAAAGCGTCAAATGTCATGTAATATGGCTGTCATTAGTTACATCAACTACTCCACAAATACATACATAGTAAGAGGACCCTCAGCTGCAGCTGCCACCGCTGGATCCAGATGTATCTTGGAAGATTGAGCATGAATTCTTAGAAATTGAGTTGGATCTAATTTCTGAAATAAAAATATTGAACAGGTAAACAGGCGATCAGGCTTTAGTATTAAGTCAAGTAAATAACACAACAACACCCCTCTTTCTTTATTTAAAAGTAAGGTAATTTTTTAAAGGAGGTGTGTCCAGAAACAAAAATTGACAGAAAATGTTTGTGAATTTTCTGGCTAGCCTTTGCGTAAAAAAAAAACAGCTTGATCAAATATACATGTACATTATTTACATGTGAGTGAGTGAACAAACATAACGACAAAAATATCACTTTTCAAAAGTTGCAAGGGTTTCATGTACATGTTACATGAAAGCACCTTGTACCAAGAATTATGTAAATTATGCTTATCAACTACAAATTACAATAATTTTGCTTTGGTACCAATATTTAAATTTGCACTCAATCAGCTCAATGATTATAATGGTTATATGTCAAGAATATGAATAATCTGAAAGGAAATATAATTAAAGACATAGTTTGGGGTAAGTTTTGTGAACGATTCCTTCAAAAACATTATTCTGGAGTCTACATGTACAGTTTTACTGGAAAAGGTAACCAAATTCACAGTATTACATTCAGATCTAATCCTAAAAACATATTTAAAAAAAAAGGGCAGATTAATGGTGCATATGAATCTAGTACACGTGCATTGCTTACACTGTGCGACTGCGAGATCACTTCCAAACTAGATTTTCACCCGGATATTCCTACTGGATGTGAACAACCATGATGAAAGCATGTACACTGTATTTGACACTTTTCTGGTAATTTGCAATTCTAAAATATTCCCCCTATGAATTTTGAAGAATGATATTCTTTTATTTTGCGTGCTCACTCACACATGACACATATGATCAAACCGATTTTTACCAAAGGGCAAGCAGGTTAGACTATCAATTCTGGTTAAATACTCGTCTCGCTTTGGATTTACAAATTACAACTCATTTAAAAAGAAGAAAGGGTTTTGAAAATACAAAGGCATAGATTGTACAACTACATGTACTGAACTTTTGAATTTTTTCATATAATTGAAATCGTTGGAATAAAATATGTCATTGAAGTCTCATTGAAATCATTTACATTCTATTACATGCATAAATGACATATTTGTCCAACAGTGCAACAAGTTTCATTTTATTTTTAATTATGCTTGGCTTTATTTTTTTGGCAAGTGTATATTGCCACATGCGTGCATGTACAAAGTGAATAGGGCTCAATAGTCTTTCCTTCCAGACACCGTTTGAAAAACTAAGAACCTAATATTTTTATTTTCGTTTTGGGGAATTATTGGGGGGGGTTTGACGGGGTTTATACATGAATATTGTTGTAAATTGAATTTATATATTTCAATAGAAATTTCCAAAGAATTATCATGATTTCACATCACTTCATTCATGAGATATAAGCATTTTAATTTCTCAAAACGTGTGGCTGTATCCCAAAACAAGGGTTTGGATACAACCAAACGCGTGTGGTTAATGGTGGTATCCACACAAACAGCCATATTTTTTAGTACTACATGTAGTAGTAACTTAGTACCTTACTTTTTTAAGCGGAAATATTCATCAATCACGATTCTGGTATGTAAAATTGGCGATATCGTACTTTAGGTCCCCCCTCGCAGAGGTTGCACGCACTTCTTTACACACAAGTCTACGGCGGTGGATTGAGGTCCCCGCTGCGTGCACTGAATAAAGCTATACTGTGGAAAGTGAATGCTGGGGACCTAAACTACGATTAAGCCGTAAAAGTGCATGTAACTATATGAATTCATCAATAAATAGGCCTAAAGTTTGTAATTTGCTTTTAAAGGCAGACCCGGAGAATAGCGACCAGATTGCGTGCGCGCGCCATGTAAAAATTGCAAACATCGGCGGCAGAAGTCCAAAATACACACAGGTANGTAATTTTTTATCCGTAATTTTTATCCGTAATTTGCCGATTGCATGTAACTATATGAATTCATCAATAAATAGGCCTAAAGTTTGTAATCCGTAATTTGCTTTTAAAATACCAGGTCAAGGGTTAAAAAAAAAACAATGGATCATCATCAACGCCGCCACTAGCACTAGCAGCATGAACTTAGACCGTTTTAGCCGTAATCCTCGGCCAATGGAACCCCGTGTGTATTGTATGCTCTCAGATTCCGGAGATACGATGTGTGCAATCGGCCTACCCCCGCAATAGCCAACTTTAGGCTACTCACGATTTTTTCGTAATATTCCCGACGCCTTTCCGCCCTTTTCTTGTAATCGACCATCATTCCACGGATAAGCCGCTCTTGTCTTCTCGCTTCATGCCACATAGTGAGGTTGTATTACGGTACGAGCCGATAGGAAAATGATATGAAAATAACCGGTTTTTGGAGGAAAACAGTGACGATATTAGTCGGAAATCACCGCCATCGTTTGCTGCTTACTGTATTTCGACGAAGATGGCGCTAAACACACTTTGATGTTTGACGAACCCTGGCTCGGATGTATCCGTTTTTACAAACTCAAAAGGATTTTCCCCATTTTTAATCAAACTTTTATTCCCTAAGCTACTAAACTATTATAGGTTTGAAAATGCAGGAGGTCCTCATTTTGATAAAAACAAGATATTTATAGAGATTTTCCTTTTTTCTGCATGACGTTGGTGCTCCAAATTATAGGCATCATTGGCCTGTAACACTTCCCCCCAAAATGCCCATAATGAAAAAATGTGCCTTTTTTTCTGGGTCAAAGTTGCCCTTTTCCCATTGATTGTCAAATAAAACTTCCTTTTCCCACTACCAAACAGATTAAGATTAATAGCTAACTAATTAATTTGTAAAGTTTCATTACCAAACTTAAAAGGGACATTTCCCTCTGATTCAATATTATGTTTGCACCCTCTCATTTTATTTTCCTATATGAAAATGACCCTTGAACATGGCATTAGAAATGTGCCCCTCCTATTGATGACGTATATTGATGGTGTAAATGTGTTTCCTGAAGGTGTTTTGTGATAATGTTCACTTATAAATGAATCAATTTGCTGGAAATTGATTATTCCCTTTCCTAAGGGGCATTTTACAAATTCTCTGGACAGTGGACTTTTGTCATGCCGAGGAGGCATCTTTTGGGAGGAGAGGTTGGGAGTAGGGCTATAGTGCCCCCACCCTCATCTCAAAATCAGAAATAGAATGCCCTTTTTTTCTTTATTGCCTTTTTTGGTCAAAAGAAACATATCACAAAATTAATAATCTTTGCTTATTCACAAGGCATAAATGAATAGATTATATATNATATATTTTTCTTTTTTATCCTGTATATATATATATATATATATATATATATATATACATATATATATATAAATGAAATGAGTTAAGTGTAGAACGCAAGTGAAGACATAGTCCTCTAATAATGGGGTATAACCCTTGCGTTCTACACTTAACTCATTTCATTTTGATATTATTCAACGGAACGCGTCGCTTTATCGTTTTATATATATATATATGGAACGGGGGCATTCTCATGCCCAGGGGCATCATATGCGGAGGGGGGATGAGGAATGAGTAAGTGCCCCCAAAAATCCCAACATGAGAAATTCCCCTTTTTAGAGTAACCTCTTTTCTCCAAAGAAACAAAACAATCTTTGCTCATTCACAATAGATTAATGGATAAATTTTTATTGCAATTCAAAGGGCCATTCTCATGCTCAGGGAGGGGCCGCATACCCGAGGCTGGGGCAGGGTGCAAATGGAAAAAATGAGAAAATATGCCCTTTTCCTGAGTCAAAGTTGCTTTTTTCGGAATCTAAACAAACCGGCAGAATACAATTAACCTTCCCTTTACATAAAGGGATTAATTCTAAAATAAGGGGCGCCTCTAGCCCCTGTAGATGCCAGAAAACTGTGCATTAATTTACAATCATAAAAATCCAAAATTTTCTGGGGCAGCTCCCCAAACCTTCCATTGGGGCTTTTGACCCGTTGTGCGCTTCCAGCTCCTATATAGATGCCAGGAAAACGCAGTTTAGAATCGTAAAAATAAAAAAAAAATGTTGTGGGGCTGCTCCCCAAATACCTACTGGCGCTTTGGGCATGTGGCCCTCGCAATATCGTTCACCCAACGGGATCCTGCTGGTCTCCGAAAGACACTCTAATTCATTCATGCAGTTCGTGTGATAAAGTAGCATTCTTTTTGTTGAAAATACATATCTCAGGAAAGGCACTTATAGACACTCGAAATTAGATAGATTTTTGAAAAGATTAATTATGCCGTTTTATAATACAGCTTGAGTTACTTCAAATCAGGGCTACTGGTGACAATGTACATTCCATTGTACGATTTGGACATGAAAGTATACTCTTTTTCACTTTGCCCCCCCCCCCCAAATCAAAATATATACGTTCCGCCGCGCCTGCCTGTAACATGAAGAGACAATTTATTTTGATGGTACACATTTTCACATAGATTTTAATACGATTAACATCAAACATGAGTTTAATTACATCATATATGGTGCAGGCCTCTAATCAGGTAAATGATAATAGGCACAAATTTTCTTGCAATTTGTACTTAAAAAAAAGATATATGTATTTTATTCAGATGTTCTTCGTAAAGCGCATCAAAGCATTGCACTATAGACGCTATACACTCTAGGTATTATTATGATTTAATGATCACATAAGATCAAATTATTTCCAATTTATAATCACCTTAGGCCAGTTTACAATCTGAAATTGCATCGATAGTAAAACGGTTTTTTTTAAATCAAATCTGTACATTGATTTAATGCCCCAAGCTTTGGATCCTTTAAAATATTTATATTAAACCCTTAGGCCCGTATTCTGATGTCAGGTTTAACTTAAACCAAAAGAGGTTTGAATCTATAACAGTCGATGTTTAATTTACCAGCACATTTGGCACTCATAGTATTTAAAACTGTCTCGGAATAAAAGCTTCAATATTTTATTACATTATTAGAGCTTGGGAAAAGAGAGCAGTTAACATAAAAACATACCCGTACTTAAACCACAGATTTAGACCAGGGTTAACTTAAACCTCGCTATCGGAATACGGGCCTTAAAAATAGCATTCAGAAACATTCACCAGGGTGCTGATGAGGGGCTCCACATGCATCAGCTATTAAAAAAAAAAAAAAAAAAAAGTACGTGAGCGGCCTGTATGGACAAAGCGCTACAATTTCGAAACATTCTATTTCTTAATATTAAAATTAATCACTCTGAAGCATCAGTTTGAAAAAAATTCTATTCAAATTTGAATAGCTGTTTCGAGAGTCCCCCCCCCCCCCCCCCCC